>PVJL010001429.1:0-18930 GCA_004026885.1 Lyroderma lyra
AGAGTAGTGGTCCCTTCTGTATTATCTCAGAAAGTTGTTTCTGTGATGAAGCATTCACTACCTCATGGTCTATTCTGTTGCTGGACTTTGTAACTGTTAGAAGGTGTATGTATTATCGAGCCAAGGTTTGCCCACTTACGACTTCCGTCACTGGTTCAGTGTCACTGGAGGAGCTTGTAGCTTTCATGAAGTGGAGTGGAAAGAGCTTAGGCTTAGTATTGGGTAGCCTTGGGACAAAAGTCCACTCTGCTATGTATTAGCTGTACTGTCTTGGATGAGTCAGTAGATTTGCAGAGCCTCTATTTCTCCATCTTTAAAATGGGGATAATAATACCTTTCTAGGAAAATTGTTTAAAATGAATGACACAATGTATGCATGGAATAAATTACATAAAGCTGCAAGTGTAACACCAGGAATAAAGTAAGTATTCACCGAATGACAGCAGTTACTGACTTCCTACAGTGTGTGTAGTACTCTGCTAGGTGTCATGGGCAATCAAAAGCACATAAAGTAAGCCTTCCCTCTTAGGGCACTTAAGGCAATTTGAATTGTGCTCCAAATTCATTGCTCCAGATTAATCACAGGTGAAACTTTGTTCCTTCACTTACCTGTGGGGTGAGTCCAGCTTGGCAGACGAGACTTGTGACTTCTGATGAGGACAATGCCATAGTTTCTTTATATCAGGACTGGCCTCCTAGACTTAATTGATATATGATCAGTTCGGTTGAAGTTTCCAATGGTGGTTTGGAGAGCCAGACTGTCAACATGAAGTTTGTGTGGGAAGCAAAAGGTGAAACAGACTTTCAGGGTTTTTTATTGGGTGAACTGAGTAAGCTGCGGACACAGTGGAGCTGAGCGGAAAAACAAATGAGAATTCCTTAGAACTTTCTTTTCACGTCATCAGAAGGGTTTGTGGGGACAAATATCTATTTTTAAAGATAATAGTTCATAGTACTATCCAAACCTTTCTTTCTTTTTAAATGATGATGTAGTCTGCCCCTTTCTTTCTAACACTAGCACTCTCATGCTATGACTTGTGAAGATAACTGTGTGTAGCTCGTTTTGGTTGGGCCGTGAAGTGTTTTTTACCCATGAACTGGTATTAAGATTCTAAATGTTCTAAGCACTTTATTAAATGTTCTGTGGTCTTAGTGGGCAATTGGTAATGGTTGCTTTGAACATTTTCTGGACTAACATGCAGTGGCTTGTCTCTCTGACATACAACTTTTGGGACTTTGAGACAGGTTGGAATAGATGCAGAACTAATTCCTATGGAAAACTTTGCCCTCTTGGCCCTCTCCTATGTGGAGGTTCAGTAGATTTCCATGCTGGCTCCAATCCTGAGTAGGCTCCTTAACTTGGCAAAAGAGGACATTGGCCTCACCCTGCACTTGGCTTATGGCCAAAGCATGTCCCGTCTTCCTTTAATAGAAACAAGAGATTATCTAAACCTCAAGCTTTTGCTTGAGAGTATAACTTCATACTCTATAGCTCTATTCTGACCAGAAGCTCATTTTAAAGAAATTATGTTCATGGAGTATTATTTGAAGGATAAGCCATTCATCTGCTTCTTTATATTCTAAATAGCATCCTTGGGTCAAAGGATACCATTGGGTGGCTGCAGACTTCGACTATACTGTCTCAGTCTTTCAAACAATTCATTCTGATGAATTGGACTTTGACCTGTGCTATTCGTCTGTATTAAAGAATAGCCCCTTGAAACCTGTTGTTGTATTCACTGTGGGTCATTATTGAAGGTGAAATTCAATGTACTACATTGGGACAGGGAGAAAATTCCCCTTGTTTTAATACCAGTACACCTGTGCTTTACCTGGGCACCTGTTTTTTACCTCTTAGAAACCAGGAAACTTACAACCAATATTACCATGTGGGTATTGGCCCTGGGAAGCATACTGTCAAAGTTTTGGTCCTCTCATACCTAGCATTGTATCCTACTCCATGCTTTATCTCTTTTGTATACTTTATTTTTTCTTTAGCACATTATTCTTATTGAAATAAACCTCTAATTGTACTGTATGGCTATCTGTAACTGGAACAAATTCCTTCTTGAGCAGGTCAGGGCAAGTCTAAATTTGTAGAAGCCTACTCTCTTTTGATGAAGGTCAGCATAGTACGTAGAAAATTCCAGAGGAAAGAGCAAAGGGGAGGCATTCTCCTTAAAGAACAAAGGTTAGCATGCACTTACCTCTTTGTTCTGCAAAACTTTCTTCTAACTGTCACAGGTAAGACACTCAGGCCACAAGGTTCAGCTTTCTCAGGAAATCATAGAGGTGTTCCAGAACTGAAAGTCTGGGCGCATTGACCAGAAATGCAATTATACTAGGTAGATGATTACAGTCACAACCAAAACCAAACACACCATTTGTTAAGACCCCACAGCCCCAGTCTGTCTCACCTCTGGGACAACCAGCAACTGCTCTGAACCCCTTGCCTCAACCCCCACCCCCCGCCATGGCAGAGTTCCATTGTTCCATGTATCTCTGTGGCTCTGCATGTATCTGGAAGTCTCTGATTATCTTTATTTCACCCATTAATGAGACAGGTGGGCCAGTGAGCTCTATACAGTCCTGATGAAGAAGTAAAGGAGAAGCCATGACCTTGAGGAGAAAAGTCTTGAACTCTTCAAGCTGGGAATGTCTTCCTCAGCCATGGCCTCTCCTCTTGAGATGTCCTCACGCCTGTGCTCTATGCCCTTTCCTTAGCCTGCAGCAACCTCCTAAGTGCTACACATCCTTCAGGGCTCACTCAAGTCCTTAAGGTCTCCCCACACCACAAGTGGAATTACCAGAGCCTTTAGACTGGTCTTGGTTGGCCCTTAACTTCTGCTGTCCTTGTGGCTAGGCCATTTCTCCACTCCAACTAGATTTTAAACTTTTGGAGGGCAGCACACATATCCTAACCTTGATCTTATATTTTTCACAGACATTAACATGATTGTAAGCACCAACAGGTACTCAAACATGCCTCCTCCTGTTGCTTTGCACCACCCTCTTTTTATTCCTCCTGCTTCTCCTCCTGTTTATGGGTTTCTGTATTAATCAGCTATGGTTCTGCTCCACATGCCTTCTCACCTGGGACTCCAGCTGAAGGGGAAGCCCTGATGTGAGATGAGTCATGGCTGAAGGAGAGAGCAAGAGAACTGGAAGAAAGTTGCATTGTCCCTAAGGCTTTTTCTCTGTCATTTCCATTTTCTCACTGACCCAACCAAGTTAGGTGGCCAAGCCTTACATGGGTTGGAATGTGAACACTACCTACAGGAAAGCACTCAAGTCTCATAGGAGTGTAGGATATCTGATCACCTAAGAGTTGGGAGCAATGAAACCATTTTATCACAGACTCCTAATAGTTACCTGGCCCTACTAGGAGCAACACATAAAGAAGTGTATGTTCACATCTGGGAAGAATAGTTTTATGGCACGTAACACTTTGAGTATTGTTTTATAGCAAGGAACCAGAAGCTCAGATAATTTAAGCAGGCTTTAAATGAATGAATGAAAGAATGTCTGCATTTCTTTCAGCTTTGAGCTCATAGAAGAGCTGTCAGTAGGTTTTAATAGATTACTTATCTCTCCAGATTAAGATATTTATATTTTAAGGGGCATTTCTGGAGATGCCTCAATCCCTAATGGTGAGTCTGATGGCAGAAACTTCAAACACCAACCACATGTAGGACTAAGGGAGCCTTGTTAATGATACATGTTAAGCCTCTTTTAATATATGTCCCAACTTATTCATGAGTTTTGACGTGAAATCAATTTAATGGGTTGACAAAAAAATATTTTTAAAAGTGAAATAAAATAGAATGAAGTAAAAAGCATCAGCCTGCATTACATAAGAATAAGTTTCACCAAACTATGTCTCAGTTATATGTGTATATGTGCGACACACATACAGAATTGCAATCTAAAATGTGTTTTTTATTGAGTTGCCATCAGAAAGTTTTAAAAGCCATTGCTCTAAATAATACCTCCTTCCGTTCGTTCATCAAGTCCATGCTTTCTGAGATCCAGTTCAATGAATAGCCTTAAAGGCCAGAGTCCATTTTTGTGTCTTGTCTTGCCTTGGAGGGCTGACCTGGGTAACAAGGATGACCTCTCCCCTTTCTTCCAGGTATCCAGGGCCTAGTCTAGGACTGGGCCTGCTGTAGGCTTCCAAGAAAAGATACATTTGTTATGCTACCTTATTGTCTACAAAGCAAGATGGCTGATGAAGACACTCTCTTTAAGGCCTTTTTCTGCTCTATGATTCCACGATCCTATCTTTTTGGTTGAAGAAAAAGAAATAGTTCACCAAAATATTTCATTTTTGATAATATTTTTGGCTCTGTCCTCATACTTTTTGTGTCACTAGAGGTTTTCAAAAACTCAAATGTTGGCCAATTCACGAGCGTAATGGACATTGTTTTATTTTCTGGCTAGCTGTCTTTCCTGACAGTTCTGCTCCTACTTTCTAACAATAGCATTCAACCATAGCAATTAGACCAGTGGATAAATGTGTGGCACAAACACAGCCAGCAGAAAACTTCTTTGAGGGTTTCTCTAGGGAAGTGGAGATCATTTTCTCTTTCTCTGGACTCATGCTTGATAAACAAAATGATGTGAAGCCTGGAACCCTTTTGTGCCTTTTCTGTCTTCTACCTGCAAGAGGAGGCTGTGTGAGTTAGAAGATGAGGGCCACCCTCAGAGGATGGGAATGTGGCGGCAGTTTCAGAGTGAAAGACAGGTCACATAACATACCTGGTTGAAGATAGCATGGTTTGATCTCTTGGATTCATCTGATCTGAGACCATATCTACTCCTTTCATTCTGAATCACACGTACCAATGCATTTCTTTTCTTGTGTAAGATAGTTCTGTTGACATATCCGTTGTTAAAAAAAATTATATTACTTTTTTCCAAAACTATTTATTGAGCACAAAAATGTTCCATGCACAATGTTAGATCTAGATAATAACAGTTGCAAATCATACCTGTGATAAATTCCACTTCAATTTTCCCCCAATTTTTGTTTAGTATAAAAGTAACAGAATATTGTTAACCCTTCCCATGGGCTGTTGACCAAAGTCACCTGTAGGGACTGACTGGTTGCCCCTACGTGTTTTCTGCAAGTTTTATTTGTTATTTAGTTGTTTTAGGTTCATTTATAGGGTAGTTAGGAAAAAACTAATATAAACTATAACTAATATAATTGATCCCTTGTGAAATTCATATTTTGGCCCAAATTTTGCACAAAATATTCAGCACTGGGAGAAGGGGAAATTTTTTTCAGCACTGAAAGGGCTAAAGAGAACTTTTAAAGAATAAAATTTATCTCTATTTCCACCAGTTTTTTTTGTTTGTTTTCTGTTTCCATCTAGTGTTCTCTCATATGCAAGATAGTTTTCCATGGTTAAAATCACAGTGTATCCCAAATTTAGAATTCAACTTTTTCTATTAACATCAAATCATAAAGTCTTCATATTAATAATTTTTAATTCCTGTATAACAGGATCTCTGAACCTCAGCACATTGACATTTTGGGGCCTGTCCTGTGCATTGTAGAATGTTTAGTACCATCTCTGGTCTCTCCCCATTCGGTTCCAAGAGAACTCATGTCTTCCTTTGCTGGGACACTAGAAACTATCTTCAGACACTGTCACATTTTTTGAGGGGAGGGGGGCAAAATTGTCCCTGCTTGAGAATCTTTGTTGGCTAGTATTGCTTTGACTTAATACTATAATTTTCTTAACCAGTCCCCTATTATTTGGACTTTGAGATTACTCTCAATTTATCACTGTTACAAATAATGCAGAAAAGAATACCTATGTATGTACTTATTTATATTATAAAATTGATATCCTGAGAATAAATTCTTCAAGGTCAAGTGGTAGGAATGATCGTTATTGCCAAGCTGCTTTTCAAGAGAATTCCACCAGTCTCCAGTATAAGGTATAATTTGAATAAATTAATTGTTTCCTTACCACCTTGCCAGTATATAGTCTACTATGTTACAATTCAAATGGAGTTTTGGCTTTATGTGGTAAAAAGAGTCTAGAATTTGGAGCCACACTTGTCTGGATCAGAACCCAACGTTAGCACTGATAACTGGTTGACCTCTGGTACTTTCTTAATCTCACGGTTCTGCGTCTTCATTTGTGGAATTTGTATAAGAACCCCTACAGGGGGTTAACTGTAGTTGCCCTTTATTACCTTGGATGCTCAAAATACCTCTGCCTGGGTTCTTGGCACTGGAAAATATCATTTGTGCTTTAAAAAGCCTGGAGGAGGTAGGAAATTATCACAATCACACACAACATCTGTATTTCCCCCAGAGGTGGATTATTGCCTCAGAGAGGTTGTTGCTTCCTTATCAGCCATCTGCATTCCCTGCTGGAGGCTGTCAGGCCATCAGAGAAAGGGGTGGCAGAGAGAACTGAAATTACAGAAACAGTAGGCAAAATGACAAAACTGAGGGCCGAACTAGGTAGAAACCTGTAACAAGGGCTGTGGGTATACTCAGAAGGATGGGAGTACCAGGGGCTGAGGGTGGGGAAGGGGGAGAAGGCTTTATGAGGACTTTGGGTGGACCGCAGGTATAGAGATGAGGAGGTGGTAGTAAAAGGGCATGTCAGTTAGTGGGGACGGGGAGGACCAAGGAGAGTGAGGAGCTCAAGCCAGCACTGAGGGGTGCAGGAGTGTGCTAGGAGCAAGCAGTGGGGTGTAAAGGAGGGCAAGGTAGTGGGGAATCCAGGTAGGGTTAGGACAAGGCTATGATTGGCTCAGCAGGATGGCAGTCCTGCTGCTGCTATTGGGGTGTTTTTGACCAGGTATTTTCAAAGGAACTGATGGGTTGCTGAAATGACCAGAAAGCTGAGTTGAGCTCATAACAGCACAACTCTTGTTGATAGAGGTGACAAAATACAATATGTACAAGTTGGAGCAGAAAGAAAATATTACTATTTGTGGTTCCTCAAAAAGTTGCAGGAAATTTCCTATGACCTAGCAATTCTACTTATAGGTATATGCTCCCCCTAAGTTGAAAACAGGCTCAAACAAAAACTGTACATGCATGTTCATAGCAGCATTACTCTTAATAGCCAAAAGGTGGAAACACCTCAAGGGTCCATGAGTGGATGAGTAGATAAACAACATATGGCATATACAATAATGGAGTATTATTCAGCCACAAGTAGGAAAGAAATTCTGTTATATGCTACAAGGTGGATGAACCTGGGAGACATTATGCTAAGTTAAAGAAGCCAGGAGCAAATGTCACATGTCATGTGACTCCATTGATATGAAATGTCCAGAAGAGGTAAATCCAGAGTGACAGAAAGCTGATTAGTGGCTACTGGGGGTATTGGAGCTTGGGTGGGGGGGACTGCTTAATGGGAAGGTGGTTTTCTTTTGCGATAATGAATGTGTTTTGGAATTACGTAGAGGTGGTGCTTACATAACACTGGAAATGTGCCTCTAAATAGTACACTTCAAAATTGTTTCTTGTTGGGTGGATTGCACCTCCTTAAGGTGCTGCTACTGCCTCCACACCTTTACGAATTCATCTCTTTCCTTCATTCCCAACACTTACTCCACCTGTAAGTCCAGTCAGCCCTCCACCACCATGTATCCTCCATACATTCAGATTCCTTGAACTATCCTTCCAGTAGGTTCCTACCAGTACCCTGGCTTTGACTGCTATCCCTCCACAGCCCACCCCTCACACAGCATCGGCACCTAACAGGGAAATTAGATCATGTCACACCTTTCCCTAAACCCTCCAATGCCCTCCCACCGCAGTTTGAATGAATGCAAACTCTCTGTTGGCATCTGCAACTCTGTACCTCAGTGGCTCTCAAACCTGCCTGTGCCTTAGAATCACCCGGACAGCTTTGTAAATACACTGATGCCTGGGCTTTCCACAGACAAATGGAGTCAGAGTCTTAGGGTGAGTGGGTGGGGACCCGAGTATGAGTATTTTCTAGAAGCTGTAGTGTAGAGCTCTATTGCACCCAGAGTTGAGGGCTACTGCCCTACCTGGTCTGGCTGCCTGCCTCTGAATTCTCTCTTATTGCTGTCCCCTTCATTTCTGTGCTCCTGACTTGTTGACCTTCTTTCTGCTCCTCAGGCCTGGACAAGCTCGTCCTCATCCCAGGGCATTTGAACTGACTCAGCATTTGGCTTGGAATGCTTCACTCTCAGGTCTTCAGTTGACTGGCTCCTTCTTGCTTTTCTGATCTCTACTCAGATCTCATCATCTCAGAGAGCCCTTTTGACCCTTTAAACTAATGTTTAAGCTGATCAAGTTAAACTCATGTTTATACCAGTTTTTCTCCAAGCTACCCTTCTGTCCCGTTTTCACAGCACTTGTCGCTATCTGAAATAAACTTCGAGAAAAATCTGTTCATGTCCTGTATCTCTTACAAGAATGTCAATGCCATAAGAAAATAAAAGGGACCTTTCTTGCTTTATTCACACTTTATCCTCAGAGTCTAGAACAGTGTATGGTATTTAAAATATAACTCAACCTGGCATCCCAAGTTTCACATTGTATAGAAATGGGCTGTTCATACAGCTATTGAGCACTTGGTAGATGACGAATCCGGACTGAGATGTGCTGTAACTGTAAAATACACACAGAATTTTAAAGACTTAGTATATAAAAAGAATGTAAAATACCCTGTTAATAGTTTTTAAATTTTTATTCCATGTTGAAATGATAAATGATTTTTGATGTATGGGGTTAACTAAAACATTATTAAAATGATTTTCATCTTTTTGTTTTTTGTAATGTGGTTATTAGGAAATATAAAATTACACGTGGGTCATGTTAAGTTTCTAGTGGACAGCTAAGGAGTTCAAAGGGCATTTGATTTTGTCAGTGAGCCATCCCCAGCAGCCCCCACGACGTCATGGCCCTTACGCTTGGTGTTTCAGTTCCAGGAAGGTTTGGTGACCTTCACAGTTTTCCTATTTCTGTCAGGTTAAGCAGCTTTATTACATTGGTTTGAGCCCTCTCCCTGTTTTTGTTTTTTCTTCCTTTTCTAACCATTAGTCCATCTTTGCTCTCTTCTTGAGCTTTTGCTGTAATCTTTTCCATGAGCAATTGATATGCTATTTGGCAACCATGCCTTTTGTTTTTCATCATGTCTTTTCTAAGAGCCACAAAAAACCATTCAAAAAGAAACAGGGAGTTGTGAGAGCTAGAGGGGGCCTTAGGGGACATTTTATAAATTAGGAGACTTGACCCTGAGAAAGTGCAATGGCCTTGCTTAATTAAGGTCACCAGGAAAGTAATCACCGGACCCAAACTCCAATAGGTGCTAATGAGGTGTATGAAATATGAGGTACTATACAAGCCACAGCCCCCATGCTCAGGATCCCTACAGTGCAAGTGAGTGGACAGGCATGAAGAGATGAGGATGTAATATTAATATGTATATTCCAGGACATGAGAGGAGGGGGAGGTCCAGGGGGCCAAGGCTGGTGCCAAAGGTGGGCTGACAAAAGGAAGAAGGCCTGACCTTAAGCAACGGAGGACATCTACGTGAAGCAATTAATTTGGCACCTTCTCAAGTCCCACCATGACCCTGTAGGATGGTGGTTTGCTCAGATTTAGATAGTTCTTGGGAGTCAGTTATCTTAGCATCCAGAAGTTTCTGAGCCAAGTCTGGTTTAAAATCCTTACTTTGTCAGGCTGATTGGACTTCTGTTATAATTCAATGAAAACCCAGGAAATAAACTCATTCATTCATCTCTATAAACAGTTCTAGCTGGTGCCCCTTGTCCCTTTTTGAAAAGGTAACTTTCCACCCCCTTAGCTGACCCAGGTGTTCTGCCTGAGTATTGCTTCTAAAATGAATGATATTGGGCTGAACTTCTGGCCATGATTGAAGAAAGAGATGATCTGCATTATTTAACTGACAACTTCTAAAGCTGTGGGTCCTGTGCTGTGATAGCTTTCATTTTGCTTGGTCTACGTGGTTCAGACCACAAGCTTCTTGGGAAATGAATCCAATCAACATTCAGTTAAGGAGAATTCCAGGAAAGGGTACCTTACATCTTGTCTGCCACATACATGACAACAACTGGTCCATTCTTGTCTGTTTGTACTAGCTGTTGAAAACTCCTAAAAATAAAGACATATACAAAATTAAATATTATTTGCTTAATTATAAATTATATATAAATTACATAAACTAATTAAAATAAAAATTACTAAAGATAGTAAAACTATTTTGGATACTATTGTCAGTATAATGTGGTGATGTGTTGGTCTCATGATTTATTTTATTAAATGTCAAAATACCTTTTAGGTTCAAAAAGGTACTCTAAATCTATTTGAAAATCATAGTTTTAATGGCTATATGTGACATAGAACAGCTTTTGGCCAATAATCACAAGTCTCTCCCTGCCCAACTGTGAATATTTTAGCCTGAGATTTAAAGAAAATACCAATATTTGGCTGGAAAGTAGGGTGGGTCTATTTGTTATTTGCACAGTAGAAATATTTCTTTTATTTTTATGTTTTAAATTAGGAGCATGACAACTCTTGGCTTTATTTCTTCCTGCCCAGTTAGGGCTGCTAAGTTTTGTGCTTGGCAAAAATAAAGAACTTAGAGAAAGTAGTGTAGCTGCTCAGATGTGTGATTTCTTGGTCTATGGGGACTGGGCAAAAAGCAGGTGCTCCTGAGACATTCACTGGTTGTCTGGGGTGTTTGTAAGGGGATGGGAAAGTGCCACCCTGTCCAGACATTGCAGCGGTGTCATTTCCCAGTGTCCTCCTGGCCCCAGCAACCTGGGTCAGTCCAGATCTTTGCAGTTCTCTAGAGCAGATGCAGGCTATTGGTGACAGGTCAGGCTGACAGTTACCCCTAAAACTTGGAGATGAGGGAAATAAGGACACAAACAGTGTGCTGGTGTGTCTCCAGAAGCAGATGTCGGGTTGGGCTCATGGGCAGCTTTGCTTCTCCTGGTCATTGCTGTTTTAGAGTCTGTGTGATGTAGGGACAGGAGCACTGAGGGGACATGGAAGGCCCTTCATTCTGTTCCTAGCTGGTCACAGGACAAATAGTTTTCTCATCTGTAAATGAAAACATTGGACTAATGAATGATCTGTAAGGTCCCTTTGAGGACACACATTCTATGTTCAGTGTTCCCACTACTCTGCATATTTTCTCACTCTTTTCTGCCACCACTTTGGAGCCAAACATTGGCACTGTGTATGATTGGAAACAGAGTTGGGGAGGTGTCAAAATCGAGGGTGGGGGCAATTTCTCCCCCCTTTGGCTCTCACTCTTTCTTTCTTATTCTCTTCTTTTCCCCAAGGCAAAAGTGCTGCAGGAATCCCAGAACTTGCCGCCCATCCCCAGTAATTTATGAAACTCAGTATGTGAATTACTGAACCAGGCAAGCTCGTCTCAATGGACAGCTCTTAGCTAGATAAGCTGTTGGGGTGTCAAGAGAAATGCCAGGTGTCTCAAGTGAATTTGGTTAGAACTGAAATGACTTAGGGAGCTGGCTCCAGGAGAGGGAGTGGGGTGTGTGTGTGTGTGTGTGTGTGTGTGTCCCCGTCCATCCATGTGTGTGTCTGTGTGTGTCTGCCTGTCCTCACCTGAGCCAATGACACACCCAAATGAGACCTGGGCCAGTGGCCATTGAGGTTGAGGTAAACATCCTGAGAAGCCTTTGTCAACAGAACTTCAACCTGTCTGCATGTGCACTGGCAGACAAAATCGGGCCTCACAATAGCCCAGAGCAGGTTGGCGTACTTCGACTTTGAGCACTTAGTTTTGTCTCCAAGAGCTGAGCCTAATCCTTTCAGCCCTCCACTCCCATGTCTCTGTGGGAGGAAGGTAATGCTATCCTTGCCTCACCAGCTCAGGGAGATTATGTGACCAGTGCCAGGCACCAGAGGAGGGCCAGTGCCACCTATGTTCTCTCTGTGGGCTGAGGAAACTGAGGCAGGAGTCAGTTTGCCCACCCCCAAGTGTCCAACCCCCTGGAGGCCTGGTAGCTCTAACAGTAACTACTCAAGATTTTGGACACAATTCTTCCCTTCAGTTTGTCTTTCCCATCAAGTGGGGTGCACACCCCAGAAGCAGCTGAGGCCTGTGATCTTTGGCAATGTGAGCTCTTCCTCCAGGAAGTCTCCCCTCATTAAATGTGTTTTGTGTCCAGATGCTTCCTGCAGCTTCTACCCTCAGACTTCCTGTGGAAGCTGAGGTTCAGAGAAGGCTTAGAACATTCTATCGGCAGCCTAGATATAGCCAGTTTGGTGTAAATGTGTCAAAATGGCCCTGTGCAAATGTTAAAATGATTGGTTATTTCTTGAGTTATTGAGACTATGTCCCTCCCTCAGCCATGGCATCCCCACCTCATTTCTCCCTCTCTCCCTACCTCAGTCCCCATGCCCCATCCCTGAATTCCTTACCAACCCTCAGCCTCTGCTTGGCGCTCAAGGTCTCAAATGATAGGTGGGGGGTGGGAGGCAGGGAGACAATAAAGCATTTGCACATTGCTGTGTAATTTTTCAGAAGCAAAATGTTTAGTGTGTGTGCATGTTGCTGTGTTAGTTTCAAGTGGCTTTAAGATGTCCCCAATACGGGCCCTCTTCCAGGGTGTTGGAGCTTGGGGATGTCCCTGGGAAGTGCCCGTGCAGAGGGTGGGGCTCCCTGATCACAACCTCAGATTGTGGCAGACCACAGGTTAGCTGGGACATCAGTGTTCTCAGCTCCTGGGCCCTGCCGGCTCCCTTCTTGACAATGGGAAGGGTGCTAAGAATCCCATAGGACACAGAGCCAGGCTCAGTGCACACAGGGCAGGCCACCCCTGGGGCCCAGTTGAGGCCCTCAGAGAGTTCAGCTAATGTTGGTGGTGGCCTTAGGACCTGGAGAGAAAGCAGCACCCAGTTGGGTGTGTGGCCTGTAGACCCAGGTCAATTGAGGTTCAGCTTTGACCCTTTCTACCCGGGTGACCTTGAGTCAGCTCCTTAACTGCTCTGAGGCTCATGTCCTTACTCATAAAAGAAGGGTAATGATACCTTTCCTTTGAATTTGCTGTAAGGGTAAAATACCAATATGTTTTTCTCATAATTCTCATAATTCTGTTTCTCGGAACTCATTGACCTGTGCTATCTCCACACTTATCCTCATTCCTGACATTTCTTTACCCTCCCTTACTTCTGCCCTCTTAGGATTGACCTGGGGACATAGTGAAGTAATAACACACTTTCCTACATCCAAAAAGATATTCTCTAGAACAGTGGTTGCCTGGGGATGGAGGGAAGGAGGGAACTTTTGCTATTTTGATTGTGGTGATGGTTTTGTAGGTATAAGTAAAAAATGACCAAATAAATTTGGGAACTTAATTGAAAAGATGTATTTCAAATGAGCACAAAGGATGGAAATATGCATTAATGCTACATTCACATTTCATTAAACTACAACAGAACATTAAAAAAAGCTTTGTTGGTGGTTATCTCAGTAGACCATCACAGTTTATCCATGAGCTAGGCCAGTGTGCTAGAACTCAAGCTCTGCAAGGATCAGGTCTATGATTATATTCTTCATGCTGAGCTCAGAGCCTAATGCCTAGCAAGCATGCAAAAACATGTATATGTATGTGTGTGTGTGAATGTATGCATGTATGTGTAGATGGATGGAAGTGGAAACTAAGATCTTTGTGACTGGCTTCATGTCCATTCACGTTGGTTAAGAGAAGTGACTGAACACGGAAGCAGCTCTTTCATATCAAGCCTACTTTGAAGCAGGAGAATGTTGTCAGTAGTTTCTTCCCAGTTCCCCCACCATCCGTCTGTCCAGGACGCCATGCAGGGCCCTTGGTGATTCCCTCTGTGACCACACTTGTCATCAGTTCCTCCCCTAGAAGATCTGCTTTTCCATCCACATTTCCTGGGGCCTTCGTTGCTATCTAAGCTTCGTCTGCACGCGGGTGAAAGGTGATGGTGCCTTCCAGATAATGTATTTTACATCCTGAAGGGGTGTGCCCCGTGGGTGCCCCAGTCTCCTCATGATACGTAACGAGGGGTCGGACCAGATGGCCTCGAAGACACTGCCTTTCTCTGGCATCCTAAGATGCTTTCATTCCGGACGCCATCATGAGGCCAGGGCCACGTTTCTGTTCAGATTAATGAATTTACAGTCTGACACGGTACAAAATTGAAAAGGGACAACAGGGTAATTCTCCCACCCTGTGACTCTTGTCTCTGTGCCCAGCCACAGAGGCTACCACCGCTGCTAGTTCCTGGCGTGTCCTTCAAGGGACATTCCAGCATATGTAAACCTTAGAATGAGGCTTGACTGGGGCCAGATTGGGTCAACATTTGTTTGTTTGTTTGTTTTGAACACTGTATGCAGTTGCTTAGCTGCCCCATAATTTATTCATACAGTCCCCCCCTCCCAACATTTAGGCTTAAATGTAATGTTGCAGTGACTCTCCTTATGCATGTATTTTTGTGCCCATGTGGAAGTATAACTGTAAAAATCCTACAAGTGAAATTGCTGGTTTAAAAGATATATATGGCATTTCAAATATGTATTATAGATATGACCAAATTGCCCTTCAAAGGTATTTACAACTTATACTTCCACTCACAATACAGAGTGCCTGTTTCCCCACATACCTGCACTAATAACTAATATTTATGACACTTTTTTCCAGTTGATAACGTTTTATTGAGGTATAGAATTCGTGCAGAGAAGCATACGACTTATGCATGCGTAGTTAGATGAATTTTCCCAAAGTGAAACGCATCTATCATATACCACTGCTCTCTAGGTCAAAAAGAGAATATTTAACAGCATCACAAAAGCCCCACTCCTGCGCTTTTAATTTTGTCACTGCTCCTCATTCTGCCAAAGGCGCCCAGTCTCTGACTCTCCCTACCATAGGTTAGGTACACCTGTATTAAACTTAGGCACGGAACGATACAGTTTGTAGTCTGCTGCTTCTGGTTTCTAACTCTCAGCACGTATGAAGTTCATCCATGTCCTTGAGTGTGGCAGCATGCCATTCCTTTTCATTGCTGCCCCGTATTCTATTTTTTTTTTTTTTTTTTTTTGAGTATACCACAACTTGTCTTTTCTACTGGTGATAGAATTTGGGTTATTACTAGTCTGAGGTTATTAGAAATAATACTGCTGTGTATGTTCTTATGCCTGTCTTGCAGGACAAATGCACTCATTTCTCTAATTCTTTGGGGTATTTCTATGAGCAGAATAGCTGGGTGAGAGGGTATGCCTGTGCTCAGCTTCCCTAAGTGGCAGTGTGTAGCTACACTTTCACCTGGCAGCTCCAGCTGCTTCACGTTCTCGCCAGGACTTGCTGTTAATAGTTTTACAACTTAAGCCATTTGGTGGGTGTGTTAGTGGTTTTTCTTTGTGGTTTTCATTTTCATTCTCCTGACGATTACTGAGTCTGAGTTTTATTTTATATTTTTATTAGCCATAAAAACTTCTGTGAAGTGTCTATTCAAGTCTTTTGTTCATTTTCCTATTTCTTTAATTGATGAGTTCTTTATAAATCCTGAACATGAGTTTTTTGTAAGATGCAAATATTGCAAATATTCCCTCCCATTCTGTGAAGTGCCTTTTCATGTTCAGGAAGTCTAGAAGTCTTGCTTACTTTGAGGTCATGAAGATATTTTTTCCTATGTTATCTTCTAGAAGTTTATTGTTTACATTTGGATCTCTATTGCATCTGGAAATTTTATGTTTGGTATGAAGTAGGAGTCAAGAATAATTTTTCCCATATTTTTCTACTGACTCGGTACATTTAATGAAGAAAACGTTCATTCCTTAATGCTCTGCAATATTACCTTTGCAATAAGAGTTAGTGTTCATATATGAGTGGGTCAAGCTCTGGACTGTGTTTTTGTTTTATTGGTCTATTTGTCATTGGTCTATTCTTATGGTATACCACATTATCATAATTTTTGTGATTTATAAATTTATCAAAATAAGTTTTTATATCCAGTAGTATAAGTCCTCCAACTTTGTTCTTCTTCAATGTTGTTTTGGATGCTCTTGGCTCTTGAAATTTCCACATACATTTCAGAATGTGTCTTTTAGATGACAAACGCATATACACACAAACTGAACTCTTGCATTCTGATTGGGATTATATTTAGTATATAGCTAAATATGAGGAGAAATGACATCGTAGACATGTTGACTTTTCCAATGCATGAATGTGGGATGGCCCTTCATTTATTTGGGTATTAATATTTTATTTTTCTCAATATTTTTTAAAGTTTTATATTTAGTACTCTTGCACATCTTTTAGACTTATACTTAGATATTTATTGACTTAGTATACAAGAGCTGTCCAGAAAGTATCCAGCCACATAACCATTCTTGTTATAATGACAATGGCTGGATTTTTTTCCAGACAGCCCTCATACATTACCATTTAAAAGTACAACTTTTCTGTTATTTGTTGGCATATATATTTTATCTTTGAATTTAGAAATCTTGCTAAATTCACTAATATATCATAAAGATTTACCTGAAGATTGTTTTGCATTTTCTTTATACATAATTGTATAGATTGTAAATAATGACAGGTTCTTTTTTTTTCCTTTTTCATTCTCATAAACTTTATTTATCTTTGTTGTTTTATTTTACTGGTTAGGTCCTAATGTTGAATAGAAGCGATGATAGTTGGCATCTTTATGTTGTTCCTTTCAGGGGCAGAGTTTTTAGTATTTGCTACTTATTATAGTATTAATTTCATGACTAGGTATAATGCTTGTAAGTTTTTAATACATGCCCTTTATCAGATTGAGGAAATTAGTCTGTATTACTAGTGTGCTAAGAATTGTTTTCTAATAATGCATTTCAAATTTTATCAAATACATTTCTATATTCATTGGTTTTTCTTTATTCTGTTAATTTGGTAAATTACATTGATCAATTATTTAGTGTTAAACTAGCTTTGCTTTCCTGTAATAAACCTAGCTTGCTCACAACGCATTTTTCTTTCCAAATAGTAATATTAGTGGATTTTATTAGATAACATATTATTGAAGATATTTAATAGGTGTTTGTGAAAGAGGTCTCCCGTAAATTTTCTTTCTTGTTAAATGCTTGTCGTGCTTTGGTACCAAGGGTATGTTGCTTTCATAATTAGTTCAAAGTAATCCTTTTTAATCTATTCATTAAATATGTCTGAGAAAGTACTTTTCCTCAAGCTTTTGGGAGAATTAAAGGGCTTCCCCAAAGCCATCTGGGACTAAGGTTTTCTTAGTGTAAAAGTTTTATTTAGGGATCCAATTTTTTTAATAAATGTGGAATTCATATTTCCTATTCTTGTGTCGGCCTTAATATGTTTGATTTTTCAAAGCCTGTTTCATCTAGTTTTATGGCATAAAGTTGTTTCTAATATTCTTTGATAATCTTTAATTTTAATTTCTGACATTAGTAATTTGTGTCTACTCGCTCTTTTTCCTGATACATCTTGCAAGGTCACTTTTATTAATCTTTTCAAAGCACTAACTTTAGCTTTGTTGGTTTTTCTCTATTTTTATATTTGCTTTCATTAAGTTTTTCTCTCATTATTTCCTTATATTTAATTTCTCTTAGAGTTAGTTTTCCATTGTTTTCTAACATCTTGATATAAATATTAATATAACTGGTTTTCATCCTTTTTCTAATATATCCATTTAAAGTTATAAGTGTCCCTTTAAGCATGTCTTTACCTGAATCCCAGAAGCTTTGATACATTGCTTTCATTATATTTAAAGTATGTTCAAATTCCCAGTGAGACACCTTGTGAGTTTTTTCTTTAATTTTTTTTTCAGTTATAGTTGACATTCAATAGTATTTTATATTAGTTTCAGGTGTACAACATAGTGGTTAGACATTTATATAATTTATGCAGTGATCTCCCCCGATTAGTACCCACCCGGCACTATGCATAGTTGTTGCAACGTTATTGACTACGTGCTGTACGCTGTACTTTATATCCCTGTGACTATTGTAACCACCAATTTGTATTTCTTAATCCCTCCACCTTTTTTACCCAGGTTCCCAACTGCACTCCCCTCTGGCAACCAAGAGTTGGTTCTCTGTATCTATGAGTCTGTTTATATTTCATTTGTTTGTTTATTTTGTTCTTTATATCCCACATGTAAGTGGCATTATATGGTTTTGTTTTTATTTCACTTAGCACCATACCCTCTAGGTCCACCCATGTTGTTGCAAATGGTAAGATTTCATTTTTTTTTTTTTTTTAATGTGGGTAGTTCCCTGGCTGGGAATCGAAACGATTTCATTTTTTATGGTCAAGTAATATTATTGTATATATGTGCCACCTCTTCATTATCCAGTCATCTATTGATGGGCACTTGGGTTGCTTCCAGATCTTGGCTATTGCAAATAGCACTGCAATGAACATAGAGGTGCATATATCTTTACAAATTAGTGCTCTGGATTTCTTCATGTAAATGCCCAGAAGTGGAAAGGCTGAGTCATAAGGTAGTTCTAGTTTTAATTTTTTGAGGAAACTCCAAACCCTTTCTCATAGTGCTGCACTAATTTGTAATACCACCTACAATATATGAGATTTATTGATGGTCGTCATTCTGACAGGTGTGAGGTGACAAATCATTGTCGTTTTTATTTACATTTCTCTGATGATTAGCTGCAGTGAGCATCTTTTCATATGTATTGACCATCTGGATATTCTCTTCGGAGAAATGTCTATTTAGCTCCTCTGCCCATTTTTTAATTGGATTGTTTATTTATTTATTGGCGCTGAATTCTATGAGTTCTTTATAAATTTTGGTATTAACCCTTTGTCAGATTAACCTATTAATGAATACCTTCTTCCATTCAGTAGGCTATCTTTTTATTTTGTTGATGGTTTCCTTTGTTGTGCAAAAACTTTTTAGTTTGATGTAGTCCCATTTGT
>PVJL010001429.1:19030-158431 GCA_004026885.1 Lyroderma lyra
GTATCTGTTTGGTTTTCCCAACACCGTTTATTGAATAGTGTCTTTACCCCACTGTATGTTCCTTCTTTGCCATAGATTAAATGAACATATAGGCATGGGCTTATTTTTGGGCCCTCTATTCTGTTCCATTGATCTATTTGCCTGTTTTTATCCCAGTACCATGCTGTTTTGATTACTATAGACTTGTAGTATACTTTGATATCAGGTAGTATAATACTTCCAATTTTGTTCTTTTTTCTTAAGATTGCTGTGGCTATTTGGGGAAGTTTATGGTTCAATATAAATTTTAAGATTGCTTGTTCTCATTCTGTGAAAAATGCCTTTGGTATTTTGATAGGGATTGCACTGAACCTATAGATTGCTTTGAGTCATAGGGACATTTTAACAATGTTAATTCTTCCTATCCATGAGCATGGTATATGCTTTCAATTTCTTTCTCTAGGTGTCTTATAGTTTCTGAGTACAGGACTTTTACCTCCTTGGTTAAATATATTCCTAGGTAATTTTTTTATTCAATTGTAAATGGAATTGTTTTCTTAATTTCTCTTTCTGAGAGTTTATTATTGGTGTATAAAAATACTATCAATTTCTGAATATTAATTTTGTATTCTGTTACTTCACTGAATTCATTTATCAGTTCTAATAGTTTTTAGTGGAATCTTTAAGTTTTTTTCTATATAGCATCATGTCATCTGCAAATAATGACACTTCACTTCTTCCATTTTAATTTGGATGACTTTTACTTCTTTTTCTCATATGATTGCTGTGGCTAGGACGTCCAATACTTTGTTGAATAAGAGGAGTGACAGTGGGAATCCTTGTGTTCTTCCTGATCTTAAGAGGAATGCCTTTATCTTTTCCCCATTGAGCATGATGTTAGCTATGGATTTATCATATACAGGCTTTATTATATTGAGATATGTCCCTTCTACTCACACTTTGCTGAGAGGTTTTTTTATTTTTATCATAAATGGCTGCTGGATCTTGTTGAACACTTTTTTTGCATCATTGATATGATCATATGAGTTTTATTTTTCATTTTGTTTATGTAGTGTATCACATTAATTGATTTACATATATTGAACCAACCCTGAATTCCAGGAATGAATCCCACTTGATTGTGGTGTGTAATTTTTTTTTTTTTTTTTTTTTTTTTTTTTTTTTTTTTTTTTTTGCTTTTTGGTATATGGGTAGCTCCCTGACTGGGAATCGAACCCAGGCCGCAGTGCTGACAGCACCAACGCTGAAGCCCTAACCCACTACAACATCAGGGAGCTCCCTGTAATTTTTTTTTAATGTATTGCTGAATTAGATTTGCTAGTATTTTGTTGAAAATGTTTGCATTTATGTTTATTAGGAATATTGCCCTGTACTTTTCTTTTTTTCATAGTGTCTTGTCTGGTTTTGGAATCAAGGTAATGGTGGGCTTATAAAATGAGTTTGGGAGCCTTTTTTCTTCTTGGGTTCTTTGGAATGATTTGAGGAGAATAGGTGTTAATTCTTTTTTGAGGGTTCAGTAAAATTCACCTATGGAGACATCTGGTCCAGTACTTTTGTTTGTTAGGAGTTTGTTGATTACTGATTCAATTTTGGTAGTAATTGGTCTGTTTAGATTTTCTGTTCCTTCTAGATTCAGCCTTGGAAACTTGTATGTTTCTAAGAATCTATCCATTTCTTCCATGTTGTCCAATTTGTTGGTGTATAGTTGTATTTCTGTGGTGTCATCACTTCTCTTTCATGTCTGATTTTATTTATTTGAGTCCTCTCTCTTCTTTTCTTGAGAAGTCTGGTTAAAGATTTGTTGATTTTGTTTATCTTTTTGAAGAACAAGCTTTGGTTTCATTGATCTTTTGTATTGCCTTTTTAGTCTCAATTTTGTTCCCACTCTGATTTTTATTATTTCCTTCCTTGTATTCACTTTGGGCTGCATCTGTTTATCTTTTTCTAGTTTCCTTAGTTGTAAAGCTGAACTGTTTATTTGAAATTATTCTTACTTCTTTTGGTAGGCCTGCATTGCTATGACTTTCCCTTTTAGGACTGCTTTTGCTGTGTCCCATACATTTTGGATTATGTTTTCATTTTTGTTTGTCTCCAGGCATCTTTTGATTTCTTCTTTAATCACATTATTGAGTTGACTCATTCATTGTTTAGTAGCATATTATTTAGCCTCCATGCGTTTGCATATTTTTCAGTTTTTTTCTTGTAATTGATTTCTAGTTTCATACTATTGTGGTCAGAGAAGATGCTTGATATGATTTAAGTTTTCTTAAATTTATTGAGGCTTGTTTTATGGCCTAACATGTGATCTATCTTGGAAAATATTACATGTGTATGGAACATCCTTGAAAAGAATGTATACTTTTCTGCTTTGGGGTGAAATGCTCTAAAAATATCAACTATTAATAAATCCACCTGGTCTAGTGTGTCATTTAAGGCTACTGTTTCCATGTTGATTTTCTGTCTGGAAGATCTGTCCATCGGTGTCAGTGGGGTGTTAGAGTCCCCTACTATGATTGTGTTCCTGTTGATGTCTGCCTTTGTGTCAGTCAATGTTTGTTTTATGTATTTAGGTGCTCCTATGTTGGGCTTATGAGAATGATGTCCTCCTGTTGGATTGATCCCTTTATAATTATGTACTATTCTTCTTTGTCTCTTGTTACAGTCTTCGTTTTAAAGTCTACTTTATCTACTATAAATATTGTTATCCCACCTTTTTTTCCCATTTCCATTTGTGTGAAATATCCTTTTACATCCTTTCATTTTCAGTCTATGTGTCTTTCCTTCTGAGGTGAGTCTCTTGTAGATAACATATGTCTGAGTCTTGTTTTCTTATCCATTCAGCTACTCTATGTCTTTTGATTGGAGCATTTAGTCCATTTACATTTAAAGTGATTATTAATAGATACATAGTCATTGCCATGTTATTATTCATGTTTTTTATCTTCTTTTGTTTTCTTGTTTTCTCCTTTTTCTGCTTAAATATTAGTATTTTTAGAGTCCTTTTAATATTTCTTGTAACACTGGCCTGGTGTAGTAGATTCTTTTAACTTTTTCTTGTCTGAGAAACTGATTATCTTTCCCTCGATTTTTTTTTCCTTCCTTCAATTTTAAATGATAGCCTTGCTGAATAAAGTAGTCCTGGTTATAGGCCCTGATTTTCATTGCTTTGAATATTTCCTGCCACTCTGTCTGGTCTACAAAGTTTCTGTTGAGAAATCCACTGATAATCTTATGGGAGCTCCCTTATAAGCAACTTGCTGTCATTCTCTTGCTGCTTTTAAAATTCTTTGTCTTTAGCCTTTGCTATTTTAATTATGATGTATCTTGGTGTGGGTCTGTTTGGGTTAATATTGATGGGTACTCTCTGCATTTCCTAGGCTTGTGTCTATTTCCTTCACCTGGTTAGGAAAGTTTTAAGTCATTATTTCTTCAAACAGCTTCTTGAACCCTTGCTAACTCTCTTCTCCTTCTTGTACTCCTATGACATGAATGTTGTTATGCTTGATGTTGTTCCCAGAGGTCTCGAAGTCTATCCTCATTTTTTAAAATTCTTTTTTCTTTTCATGCTTCCATTTGGGTATTTTCTGCTACCTTGTCTTCTAGATTGCTGATTTGATTTTCTGCTTTATCTAACCTTTTGTTGATTCCTTCTGGTGTAGTCTTCATTTCATTTACTGTATTCTTTATTTCTGACTAGTGGTTTTTTTATGGTTTCTGTCTGTCTTTATGGATATCTTTTTGTTGAAGTTTTCGGTAAGTTCTTTAAGTATTCTTATACCTGTATTTGAAATTCTTTCTGTGGTAGGTTGAATGCCTTCATATCTTTTACCTCTATTTTTGGAAGTTTCTCTTGTTCTTTTAGTTGGGATGTGTTTCTCTACTACCTCATTCTGGCTATCTCTCTGTGTTTGCTTCTCTTTAGTACATAGCTCTCTTATGTTGTGGTCTTATGTAGTATGTGTCCTGTGTAGTCCAATGGTGCAATCTCTCTGATCTCCCGTGCATGTGATCTAGGAGTGTCCCTTGGGTGTGTTGTGTATGTGTTCTTCAGTTGTTGAGCGGAATGCTGCTCACAGCACACCGTTAGCTGCTGAGGGGAATCAGCAGAGCAAAACCAGAAGCTTGCTGAGCACCCGCGGACAGCTGCTCCTGCTGAAGGCTGCAGGAAATTCTTCCCCAGATAGTAGGGCAGGGCCAATCGCTTAGCCACCTAGAGTCCCTCCCAGTGGGCAATGCAAAGCTGCAGGGAGCTTGTGTGCACTTTGAAATGGAAAAAAAAAAAAAAAAAGCAAACAAACAAATGAACAAAAAATTCCCTGAGAGCTCCGTGGTCTGCCACTTGCAGCACACCGTTAGCTGCCCTGCTACCTAAGTGGGGCTGCAGTGCAACACCGAAAGCTCTCCGGGCAGCCACAGGCAGCCGCTCCTGCAATAGTCCGCAAGAAAGTCTTCCCCCACTAGTAGGGCAGCAAATTTCTCAGTCACCCGTAGTTCTTCCAGGTAGGTGGACAGGGCAAAAACTCCAGAGTCCCTGAGCACACTTTGAAAGAGATAAAAAGAAATTAACAAACAAAAAATACTAATAAAAAATAAAATAAAAATAAGATAAAAAATAATACAATAAAAAGTAAAAAAATACATATAAAAACTATAAAGCCAATTAAAAAGTTAACCTAAAATAAAAAATAATAAAAATTTAAGAAAGGAAAAAGATAAAATTAAAAAAAATTAACGAGGGCTCCATGGTTTTCCGCTTGTAGCACACTTTTTGTTTCCTGCGGGGTGGGGCAGAGCAGCACTGAAAGCTCTCCGGGAGCTGCCGACAACCTTTCCTGCAAAAGATCGCCCAAAGCCTTGCCCTGCTAGTTGGGTGGTAGTGAGCGGGTCAGTCCCCAAGGGGTCTGTGCGCACTTTGGAAAAGTTTCCTGAGAGCCCCGCGATCTTTCACCGCCCACGCACAGGAGCCTGCTCTGGGGGGCTGCAGCGTAGGGCGTGGCAGCCGTGTGCCTCTGAACGTTTCCGGGGTCTCAGCAGCTGCTGTTCCTGTGCAAGTCTGTGACATGATCTTCCGCAGCTACTAGGCCAGGGCTGAACGCTTGGCTGCCGAGAGCAACCTGGGCACGTAGGTAAGCTGTGTGGTGTGGGTCCCAGTGTGTTACCGAGGTGGGGCGCAAGCACAGAATGTATTGGACCAGGGCAGTTTCAGATTTGGCCGTCGGGGAGGGTTTAACGCAGAAAAATATGGCGTCCTCCCGTGGGCTACAGGTACGGCCAACTGCGCGCGTGGACGGTGGGTCCCTCCAGCCTTAACCCGAAACGCCTCAGCTCAACCTATCCCCGTGTGTCTCTGCTGCCTGTAGAGCCGCCGTGTCCCCACCGAGCACCAGCTGAGTGTGGCCAGCTGCTGGGCTTGTGTACGGCCTCACAGGAGGGTGTCTGGATTTCCTGCCATCTTCTGCCTCACTGAAATAGACAGATCCTCGCTGATTTTTACTGCCCCATGTAATGGGGACTTTTCTTCCCAGCTCAGCACTCTAGAATCACTCCTTCTTCGGTGAAAATTTGTCCCCGAGATGTCACTCCCAAAGTTTAGTCACTCTGTGGGTTTGGGGTCACCTGCTTTCGTTTCTCTGACCTTCCTACTGGTCTCTATCTGGCTTCTTTACATCCTCAGCTGTAGGGACTCTGTTCAGCCAGTTCTTCAATGTTTCCCAAGTTTGACTGTTTAACAATCTATCTGCAACAATTTTTTTTGTGTGTGTGTGTGTGTGAGATATTATTGGTTTTAAACAGTAATATCCAAGAGAATCTATAGATAAGCCATTAAAGAAATTAATTTTGCTGGATACACGATCTACATAGTCATAAACTATTTCCATATGCCAGTAACAATGTGCAAAATATATTCGGGATTTTAGCATTGTAAAAACACAGAATCCTTAGAATTATAAACTTTTCCAGGACTGAAAAATTATATTCAAAAATATAAGAAAAGACTGGAAAACAAAGTTTTTTTTATTAAAAAAAATCCCTACAAACTCAGCAATATAGTTAAACCATTTCTTAATGTAGTCATTAAAAGAGGTGGGAATATGATCGTTGTTCCCCACGCCCTTTATTTTGTATCCAACAAACATTTGTCCATATACAGCTTATTTGCTAGATCCCCCAAACAGGCTATAGCTGTCATAAGGAAAAGTTCAGAATGGTGAGAAAGTTTTCATAAACTAGCATGGAGATGAGGAACCAAATCCATCAAACAAAAGAAATTTAGTAATTAATTTGGAAGGAAGGGGGTACAGTGGTAGGGTGCTGGGGAAAAGATGGATTTTTAGAGAAAAGTGCTGGGGCTGAGGTTTGAAACAAGATTTGGGGAATGGAGCTGCTTGAAGGTGACCTCTGTAGAGCAAACAACCTAAGCAGCAAGCTGGATGGGTGTCTGAAAGTACACTGTATTTTTTTAATGCTTTTTTAAAAAAATAATTTTAATGGGGTGACATTGGTTAATGGATTAGTTTTCAAGTATACAATTCTGTAACACATCATCTGTATTATGCATTGTGTGCTCATCACCCGAAGTCAGACACACTGTATTTCAAGCATTTCCTTGCTGCTTTGTGATCTTCCCTCTAGTTGTTTTAGTCCATCATTGATCCAAAATTCTGCAAAGCAGCCTGAATCAAAAGCGCCTATGTCTGTTATCCATGCTTGGTGATCCTTGTAGGTGTGCAGTGCACACACAGCCGCTGTTAGAACACCCCCTCACTGTCTTCATCTCGGTGGCGAGGGATTGTGGGGCAGTTTACTCCTGGAATAGGCGTCTCTGGGCCTTGTATGCGGAGGGTGCCGGGTGCACGCGGTGGGGAGGTAGAGGTTGGAGTGGTGAGCTGGGGAAGGGTTCCAGAAAGTGGAAGTTCAGGTTGAAGTAGGGACCGGGAGAGTATCTTTCCGGACTGGGGTTGGGGGCCCCAGGTGTGGGATCTGTGATGGGGCGTGCGAGTAGGGGCCGGCACCCTTCTAGCTAAGGATTGGTGACTGAGCCCAGTGCAGGGTCTGTTCAAGGCGGCAGAAACTCGGGGTCCGCGTCCTCCTGGTAAGCCTCTCCTTGGGCGGTGATCTCCGGTACACATGCGCAGGAGAATTCCTGCCGCACTGTGACGTCTTCCCCGGGAGCGCCCATGAGGCGCCGGGTTCTAGGCTGAGAGTCGCGTGATCCTGCCCTCCGAGCGTTCATTGGCGGAGCCCAGGAGGGCCTTGGGGATCAACAGGAGGGTGTGCTCTCCGAGAGACACTTGCAGGACAGAAGTTGGCTTGGGCTCCAGCACCAGCTCAATGCTGTGCAGGGGCAGCCGTAGCGCACAGCCCGCGGCCAGGGCCACCATGTAGGTGAGCGCGCCTGCAGCCTGGGGCCCCAAGGGGTCTTGCAGGCTGGGCGCCATCCTGGACTTGAGGCCTGCAGACTCCTCGGTTCGGTGGTGCTTGGCGGAGCTGGGTCCTCTGGGCTGCTGTCTCCAGCAGAGTGCGGGGTAGGTGCTGGCCCTGTGGAGCTGGCTGCCCATCACCTGGATGGCACTGGGGGTGGTGTTCCCGAGGCCTGGCAGAGGAGAGGATAAGTGTCACGCAGTGACCTGAGGCAGGCTGGGTGGGAGGGGCGAGTGAGGAGTAGAACCCTGCGACAGGGCGAATCCTCAGAGCTGGTGGTGGTGGCGGTGGGAAGCAGGGGGGACGCCCAGGGGGCCTGCAGTTCAGGGGACCTGTGCCAAACCTTTGAATCTTCGTCTCCTCACACTGACCTGTGTACATACCCGACAGCCATTGATGTCGCAAGTCTCTATCTGCAGCCTTGCTGTGATCCCGTGAGGCTGCAGGGACAAAGTCCACCTAACCCGCCATCTTCCCTGCAATATCTAGTTTACTTGTTTTGTAACGTCTTTGTCTGGTTTGGAATCCGGAGGGTGGTGGCTTTGTGAAATGAGCTTGGGAGCTTTCCCCCCACTTGAAATTTTTTGAATAGTTTGAGAAGTATCAGTGTTAATTCTTTGAATATTTGGTAAAATTCACCCATAAAGCCATCCAATTCAGGACTTTTGTTGTTGGGAGTTTTTTGATTACTGATTCGATTTCGTGAGAAGTAATTGGTCGGTTTAGACTTTCTTTTTCTTCTTGATTCAGTTTTGGAAGATTGTATGTTTTTAAGAATTTATCCATTTCTTCCAGATTGTCCACCTTGTTGGTATATAATTGTAATATTTTCTCATAATCTTTTGTATTTTTGTGATACCTTGTGATTTTTAAACTTACATCTGGTATCTAATTTCTAGTTTAATTTCACTGTGGTCAGGGAATATACTCTGAGTCATATCAAACCTTTGAAATATGTTGAGGCTTGCTTAGTACTAATGTAATACTGTGGACTAGTAAACAGCTATTTTTAGTAAATTTCCCATATGCACTTAAAAGAATGCATAGTTTGTAGTTGTTGGGTTCTATGTATGTTGATTAGGTCTTGTTTCTTAATTGTGTACTTAAATCTTTTATACCTTGATCTACTTTATTTTTTTATTGAGATATAATTCACCTACCATAATATTCACCCTTTTAAGATGCACAATTCAGTGGTTTTTAGTATTTTAACAAAATTATGCATTCATTACCACTAATTCCAGAACATTTCATCACTCCCAAAAGAAACCCTACCCATTTTCCCCTTCCTCCAGCTCTTGGGAACCACTAACTTACTTTTTATATTTATGGGTTTACTTATTCTGACATTTCATACAAGTCTCGACAATTAAATTTGTGAACTCTTCTTAGAAAAAGTGCTACCTACCTCACTGCTGAATATCACTGCGGTCACCTTCGAAGTACCCCCCTTGGGAAGCTGTGCACTGACGCCAGTGCCTAGTCCACCCTTCAAAGCAATTTGGGAACTCTTTTTCTGGAATGGCCATCAGAGCTGTCGTTGTAACCTTGGCAAGGTTATGACACCTTACTGAGTGGTCTGTACAGTGCTGCCATTGTAAGCGCATGATGGCAAGTTCACGAACTTAATTGTTGGATTTTAGGGATGAGGACAGCTCTGATGGCCATTCCAGAAAAAGAGTTCCCAAATTGCTTTGAAGGGTGGCCTAGGTGCTGGTGTTGGTGCATAGCTTCCCAAGGGGAATACTTGGAAGGTGACCGTAGTGATAGTCAGCAGTGAGGTAGGTAGCACTTTTTCTAGGATGAGTTCACAAAATTAATTGTCCTAGCTTGTGTAAGTGTCTGGCATCTTGCACTCAGTGTAATGTTTTCAAGGTTCATCCATGTTGTAGCATGTATCAGTATTTTATCCCTTTATATGGTGGATAACATTTCATTGTATAGCTATGCCACATCTTTATGCATTCATTAGTTGATGGACATTTGAATTGTTTCCATTTTTTGGCTGTTACGAATAATGCTGCTATGAACATGTGTGCGTAAGTGAACATATGTTTTCAATTCTCTTGGATATATATGGAGGAGTGGGATTGCAGTCACATGGTATTTCTGTCTTTAACATTTTGAGAAACTGCCAGATTGTGTTCCAAAGGGCTGTAGCACTTTAATTCCTACCAGCAATGTGTGTATAAAAGTTATAATTTCTCCACATCCTCACCACTACTTGTTATTGTCCATCTTTTAGATTTTTAGCGGCCTAGTGGTGTGCAAAATGGTATCTTACAGTGATTTTTCCTAGTATTTCCCCAATTATTAAAGACCTAGTGTGTCTTTCGATACACTTATTACCTATTTGTATATCTTCTTCGGTGAAATGTCTGAAATCTTTGCCCATTTTTAATTTGGGTTTCTTTTCATTGTTGAGTTATAAGTGTCCTTTATATTAGTCCCTTATCAGATATGTGATTTGCAAATATTTTCTTCAGTGTTATGCGTTGTCTTTTCACTTTCTTGACCCTGCTTGTTCTGTCAGTCACTGAGAGAGGTGTGTTAAAATCTCTTACTGTGATTTTAGATTTTCCTATTTTTCATTGTAGCCATATCAATTTCTGAGACTTTTAGCTATGTACAAATATAGAATTATATCTTCCTGTTTCATTGACACTTTGCAATTATGAAATGTCCCTCTTTTATTGCTTCTTCCTTAAAGTCTATCTGATATTCGTAGCTACACCAGGTTTTTTTGTTTTTTGTTTTTTGTTTTTTAGTGTTTATATAGCTTTTTTTGTCCTTTTACTTTTCTCCTCTCTGTATTCTTATTCAGAAGGCGTATATCCTGTAAGCAGCTTATATTAATTTTTTAATCCATTGTGACATTTTTCATTTAATTGAAATGTTTAACCCATTTATGTTTTATGTGATTATTGATATATTCAAATGCAAATATACCAACTTATTATTTGTTTTCTATTTGTCCCACTTATTCTGTGTTCATTTTTCTCTTCCTTTTGCCTTCTTTTGGAACAATTATGTACATTTTAAAGATTCCATTTCCCTGCTCTAACAACTTACTAGTTACACATTATTTTACAATTCTTCTAGTGACCACCTTAGTGATTACCTTACTTATTAAAGTCTAATATAAATTAGTACATTTACCACTTCCTAGACAATGCAAAGATCAAAGGCCACTAAACACCATTTACCCCTTCCCACCTTTTGTCCTGTTGTTTTCATGCATGTTAATGCTATGTGTGCTTTAAACCCCACACTATATTATCATTATTATTGTCTGAGTAGTCAATATTCACTTAGATTTCCTCATTTATCTATCCTTTTCTTTAGTCTTCATTCCCTCCTGATTTTTTTTTTTTTGTTTTTATCTGCCATTTTTTTTAATTAAATAAACTTTACTTTTTAAGGATAGTTTCAGACTTACAGAAACATTGCAAAGCTGATACAGGGGATTGCTGTTTACCCTGTGCCCGCTTTCCCTATCATTAACACCTTACGTGACCACGGTATATTTCTTATAATTAATAAACCAGTACTGACACATCATTATTAACTAAGTACATACTTCATTAAAATTTCCTCAGTTTTTGCCAAATGTTCTTTTTTCTCATCTAAGAAACCATGTTATATATAACCCACACGTCTATTTAAACTCCTCTTGACTGTGACCATTAATCAGGTTTACTTATTTTTGATGACTGACAGTTTGAGCAGTATTGAGGAGGTATTTCACGGAATGTCCCTCCATTGGGCTTTGTCTAATGTTTTTCCAGTGATTAGATTGCTGTTACAGGTTTTGGGGACAAAGAATCACAGAGGTAAAGTGTCATTTTTATCACATCATGTTAAAGATACATACAATTAACAGGCCCCTCAAAATCTGGATCTACCCCTGACTATGGGTAACTATGCCCACGTGTCCCGGACAGGATGGGAAAGGAGTTTGGGTCCCATGTTTCCTCAGGCAGTCTGTCATCATACCCTTCCCCAGGTGTGAGCCTCCTGTGTGCTGAGTATAGCTGTGTTTAAAGGATGTGCCTTTTCTTTAAAACATGGTCCCTAGATGTCAGCCCACTGTTGCATCTGGTGCACATCCAAGGACACCACAACTGTTCTGATGCTGGAGGAAAACTGGCTGTGCTGGGCTGACGAGAGGTGGGGTGTCACTTTCCAGCCTGCTCATACCTTCCGTGGGGGTTCTCAAAATAGTTGTGACCCAGGTGTTTTCTGCTTTGCTTGCTGACTTTAGATGTGACTCTGCAGTATCTCCAAAAGAGAAGCAGTAATTCTTAGTGATCGTACAGTATAAACACACATTAAGAAAAACATTTCAAAAATCTGAATTCAGCATAATCTGTACTTTCGTCTGCCCAGAACAGGCGATAACACCTACAGAGCTGTGCCAGTTCCCCTCTGGTCATCCTGGGTTCCGTGGGCTATCTATATCTGATGGCCAGGCTTTGTCTACACAAAGACCCGAGCAAAGATTTGAAATTATAGCCTTTCTTTATCTTTGCCAGATATCCTTAGATGCTATCGTCCTCTAAATGTTTGCTTTGGTGGTCAGGGAAGATACTATTTCCCTGTTACACTGAGCAGGCAAACACTGACACGTCAGGGGAGGAGTGAGCTTTACCCTGAACAGAACTCTTCTTCTCAGCCCCCCCCAACCCAGTGCTATCCTGGGGGGCACCCAGTAAAACTGCACACTATGCTTTTCCAGATATTTGAAGGTGGGCTTTTGAGCTCCCCCGATCTCATTTCCTCCTGGACAAACTGCCTTAACTTCTCCAGTCAATTGTTGTGACATGGTTGCAAGTCCCATCAACATTTTACTTACCTTTTTTGAACAAAATTCGGCTTATCGGTATGCCTATTAAAGTATGGTGCCCAGAGAGGGACATAATATATTGGGGTTACTACCTAGCTGTGGAAACTATCAGGCCCCACAGCTCAGTGAGGCTCCGAATTGGTGCCTAACCTTCAGCTCCTTGGTAAGTGGGGTGGTGGGCATAACTGACCCTTGTGGCAGGACCATCCTGGTCAGCACAGCTGACTCTCATGTTTTAAGGAGCCAACCTGCCCCAGTCTGCGTCATCTGTCTCATCCGATTTGAGTCTTTAGTTGGATCCCTGCCTTGGTCTTTACGCAAGCCCCGCCTCCCCCAGTGATGCTGGTGTTCACGCTCAGCTGCCCTCACCTCAACCAGACTAAGGGGGACTGGAAAACATTCCTGTGCTTTAGGCTAATGGGTCCTCCAACCACACTCTTCCTTTGTTTCTGCAAATGCTGGGCCCACCTACAGCGTTTCAAAGCAAGATTCTGACAGGCAGAGAGGGAGAGCCACCCCCTGGATACCCTCAACCTTGCCTTAGAAAGCGACAACTGCTTTCTGTTCAATGAGTGCATTTACATGATGGTCCCCAGGTGCTTAGAAAGCTCCACAGACATGGCGGAGGAGCTGTCATACCCCTGAGCCATGCCCCAGGCAGGCTGCAGGCGGCTCAGCCCTCAGCTTTCCAACTTGAACCTCTAATACAGGGGTGTCCAATCTTTTGGCTTCTCTGGGCCACGTTGGAAGAAGAAGAATGGTCTTGAGCTACACATAAACGACACTGACACTCGTGATAGCTGATGAGCTAAAAAAAGAAAATTACATAATGTTTTAAGGAAGTTTATGAATTTGTGATGGGCTACATTCTAAGCCGTCCTGGGCTGCATGTGACCCGCGGGCCGCGAGTTGGACAAGCTTGGTCTAAGAGATCCTCAGGATGAAACGCCATCTCTCCCACTCTCTTGACCTCAGTCACCAGTGACAGACTAAGGCTTCTAGACCTTCTGTCACCACCTTGTTCCTGGACAGCTCATTCTCTCCCATCCCGTCCTTCCACTGCACTCTCAGGAAGTCTGCCTGACATCAGCCGCCTCTTAGCTCCTTCCCTCTTCTCTGAATGTGCCTTCACCTTCTTAAACCAGAGCCCTACTCTCTGCCGAGCGCCCCTGCGCCCTGCATCCCTCAAGGAGAGGCTGGTTTCTCAGGCAGGGCCCAGAGGCCAGGCGGGTCCTTCCAGCTGCTCGGAGCTGCTTCTGAACCATTTTTCCTCCCACTCGTGTCACTGAACTTGTTGCTTCTGCTCACAGCTGTCAACTGTGGCCCCGATCACTCCTTCTTCAGGATTTCAGTTCCCAGCTCCTATCTCTCCTCCACCACTGTGCTCAGTGTCATTGTAATACCCACGTCACCAACTCTGACAATACCCTGTCCCCTACTTCCTCAGACCTTCTCTTCCACGTTATTTCAGCTACCTCTGAAATCTCAAAATTTCCTTTTTTTTTTTAAAAATTAAAATATATTTAATAGACACCTTCAGGTATATATATGATAGTTATTCCACATTTATAAACCCAAATAAATGATCACCACAATAAGTCTAGTAACCATCTGTCACCATACCAAATTGTTAAGATATTTTTGCCTATATTCCCTATGCTGTGCATTATATCCCTGTGACTTACTGATTTTATAACAAAATTTGTACCTCTTAATCCCATTTTTCCCTCCCCCCCACCCCCGCCATGGCAACCATTACTTTTTGACATACGTACCGTAGTCCTGTTAGCAACAGAGGGATCTGGGTGTAGGATCTCTCTATGGTATTCTTGCAAGTTTTCCGTAAATCTGAAATTATTCTAAAATAAAAGTTCATTATATGTTTGAAGGAAACAACACATTACTAGACCCCTTCCTTTAGCTGCACTCCATTTCCCTGTGTCCCTTCATGTAGAAACTGCTCGAAAGTGGTGTGTACGGCTGTGGTCTCCGTCCCCGACCCCAGCCAGCCCATTCCTCAGTCCACGCCCATCAGGCCGCTGTCCTTAGTTCTCCACCAAGTGCTCGGGCCAAGGTCAGTGATGATCTCCCTGTTTTCCAACCCCAGAGCCATTTTCCCCTCTTATCTGTCTCCTCCTTTGATGTCTACCAGCACGTACATGGCCCAGGACTCTGTCCTAGGACTCTACCTTTTGTCTGTGCTCTTATTTCAGATGTCTTCCTCCAGTGTTATGGAGTTGAGTACAACGTACCTACTGTTGATGTCCAAATTTATATCTCCAGCCTTAACTCTATGAGGTAGGGACTACTATCAGGCTCCTTTCAGAGGAAAGCAGACTTAGGCTCTCAGATGTTAAGGGGCTACCCCAGGTTATGCAACTAGAAGCTGCAGAGCCAGGATTTGAACTTAGGTCTGTGTGAGTCCAGGCCTGTGCTGTGAGTGATGAGGCTGCCCCTCTCCCTCCATCCCAGCTCCCTGTCTTGCTTGCTCCCTAGGCTCTCCTGCATGTGCTGCTTAGTTGGGCCTCATGCGTGTGTCCCCCTTGTCCACATCCCCTGGAATGATCCCTCCCCACCTTCCCTGATTCCACCTCCCCAATCCTCTTCCCTCCCAGCTCTGGTGGGGGATTTCTCTACTTCTGAGGTCCATGTTGATCTCTCCTGGCCTCCTCTGAACTCCCACAGAGGCAACTGAGGACTCATTTGCATCTGTAAGTTTCATGTGTTCTGAACCCAGGATGGGGACCCATGGCCCAAGTAAAGTGCACACCTGGGGACACTGAAGCACAGTATCTGAGACTAAGCCTGCCTAGGAAAACATGGGGTCCCATCGTTACATACCAACTCAGGGGTCTGAGTTACCCAGGATTGCTTTTATTTTGTTTCCTCTGCTAGCTGATAAGGTCTGGGAGAGACAGATCGGGAATTTGCCAAACAAGTATCATTAGGAAAAAAAAAGGTGTGTGTGTGTGTGTGTGTGTGTGTGTGTGTGTGTGTGTGTAGGGGAATATGCATTTTCAGTCCACCACTGGGAATATGCACATGCAAAGGACCGACTTAAGTTACAGGTGGATTTCCTGGTTGGCATCCCTAAGCCCTGCATTATTCAGAGGTCACCTGTACTTCAAAACCCTATTCTCCTGGGTCCTAGGAGGCCAAGGAAAGTTCAGTCTGGAAGTGAAGGAACTGATTAAGATTTCACTAAGGTCAGAGAGAGGCCAAACAGTTCCCATCGGGGGGCACTGAAATCAAAGTGATATTTTGAAGAAATGGGGATGACACTGTGATCATGATCATTTTGAAAGAACTGAAAGTGCCCTGAGGGAAGAGACAATGGAGAGACTAGAGACCTGTGAGGTGGCCATGGGGGAAGGCCCATGTGTGGGGATGCCTGCATGCTGGTTGAGAAATTGAGAGCGGATGTCATTGGCAGAGGACACACTTTGGGGCTGGGATATTGGCCTCTAACTCACAGCCCTGCCACCCACTTGCTGTGTGACTGTGGGCAAGTCTACCCGACCTCCCTGGGCCTCATCTCTAAAATGAGGAGGTTGAAAAACTTAATGATGGGGTTAGGCTATTTCATTTCTAGGCCCTTGTTAGCATCCTGAGTCAATCTGAAAAAATATGTCCATTACTGTCAGACTGGGGCTGCCCCTGCCTCAAGATTAAAGGAGCCAGGTTAACTGGCCCTTACACAGGCCTCCTGATAAAAGTCCTTCACAGAAAGCAGAGGTGGGCAAGGGGCAGGGCTGTGGATGGTTGAGTCTCGCACGTTGTGAAGGAAATGGGCTTGCATTCTACCTCTAGTAAAACCCACAGTTCACACTCCTCCACCTCCCATTTGAAATGCATATCAGAGACCATGCTTCAGGGAGGGGAAAATTTGCTCTGAGTGGAGCAGAGGGAGCCAGGGCTGGCCCTTCTCCACCAGGTGGGGCTGCCTCCCTCAGGCCTGGGTCCGAGTTCCTTTCCCAGAGACACTTATCATCCGGAGGCTGCCAACCAAGGCAAGTGCTAGGAAGGAGTCGCACCCTGCAGGGGCTTGCCTGCCTAGAGGAGAATGTATCTAGAATCAGAAGGAGCCCCAGTGGCTGAATGATTGCTAATTCTGTGCAGAGGCCCTACCTCTGCATACCTGGCCATGCAGGTACATACCTACTCCTAAGCCACCTGAGTTTTGTAAAGAAAAATGTGAAATCAGGAGCATGTCAGTCAGTCTTCATTGGGTTGAGAAAAAACATGAAGGAAGCAGGGACAGCTTGTATGGGACCTGTGTCTTGGGCTTGAGTGCTTTGGAGAGGCCAAGCCCCTTTCATCTATGTGGGACAATGGCCTCAGTGCACTCCCCCAACCTTGCCCTTGCTTGCTGGATTTGGAAGCAAGGAGCCTGGAGCTGCCTCCAGCCCTGAGCTGGAGGACACAATCACAGCCTTCAGGTAGTTAAGGCCAATGGCCTCGCCCAAGGATGCCTTGTAGACCCAGAGCTCGCTGAAGTTGTCGGGGGTCCTGGCTGTTGCCCATCTATGTCCTGAATCTGCCAGTTCAGAGGCAACTCTGCTATTGAAGGCTGGGCTGAGGTATAGCATTCACCGAAGGGCTTCAGAATAGAACAGATGATGTTTTCAGGAAGTCCGACATGGCCGGCAAAAGCGGGTGGGAGCCAAGCAGAGCCCAGAAAATCCAGTCTGAAGGTCCAGGCACCAAGTTCGGGAAGAGAAGAGATGAAGAGAGTAAGCAAAAGAACCAGAAGGAGGTCTAGAGGTTAAAGTAATGAAGATAGAATGTGTTTCTCTTTTGGCATGAGAACAGAGTCCTAGCTGAAAGTGTACCTCCCAGGTGGCGGAGTCAGGGTGAGAGGAAAGCAGCACGGCCAAGACTGGGCTTATGTTTCATTTCTTCCATCAACAGGGTGTGACTTGTGGCAGCCGCTTCATTTGACTGTTTCACCTGTAAATTGTGCGCTCGCAGGATTGCTCAGCCCCAGGACCAAGTGAACTGATACGGTAAGTGGGAGCCACACTGCGTGGACTGAACTACAGTAGACTTTTTGTTAACTGGAACTCAAGCAACAGGCAAAACATTTGGCCGGTTGCTTGAGATTTTGCTGGTTGCTTGAGAGTGCCGGTTTCTGTAGACAGAAAATCTACTTATATTTATCCGGTATCGACTGATCCCCAGGGGCACCAGTTACCTGAGAGTCTACTGTATTAGGTAAACAAAGTGCATGATGCTGGATGGCTGGCTCTAGGTCTGAGAGGCGTGAGCAGTCTGCTGCGGGGTCTGTCCCCATTCTCCCAGTCTCACCATGGAGACATCCGTCCACATATAAGCAGGTCATGATTTGAAAAAGTAAAATTTGAATTAGGGAATTCATCATGTCCATGTCCAATTTAGGGCTCTCTGTCTCTGGCTAAGGATTTTTTTTTCCTTCCCATTCTACCTGGAAAGTCCCCACTTGAGCCCTGCCACCTCCAAACTGAAGTCCTGTGACTGCTAGAGCCCAGGCTTTCCCTTCATCACAAAGCGCGGAGTGTGAACACACATAGACCAGCATGGCTGTCAAAACGCTTCACGTAATTTTCTGAGAAGCAGGGACCATGACTCCTTTGCTTGGGTCCCCCATTGGATACAAAAAGGGCCCCGTGGCAGATACAAATATAGACAATGCAACACGGCTTCCCAGACTCAGGCAGTTGCCAAGTATTAACATTAGTCTCTTCTTCCTTCACCCATCTTCCTGCCAGTTGGTCTCAGTTGTCTCACAAAGATCATTGCCAATGTTCATTTTCTGTAAATTATTTAATAAATACTTTGCTTTACATTGAGGGAACCCATGATAAGTCCACAGGAAACAAGAGCCACCACAGTGATAGGATCAGCATACTTTAATAATATATCAGTGTCAAAATACATTTCCTTATAAAGTTAAGCTCCCATATAGTAATAATGTTGTCAGTAGGAATTTGACAAAATCATAATGTACAGGAAATAATTACGTTGATAGGTAAGGTTAATGTTGAAACTTGGAATATTCTTCCAAGTGTTTTAGTGAAACTGTAAGGGGAAAACACCCTTAGTGCTGAGGGGACACACACAGGAATGACACCAGCACTTATATGTCAGTAACCCTTCGAGTTCTGTCACCGTGTTTGGAACAAAGCTGTGGTGCTTATGCATGATTGGGGCAGTACAGTGAACAGGCCATTTTTCTGATATAACTTAGGTTTCTTTTGTTTCTGACAGTCATTCCACCCAATTTTTGGCCTGCTGTGCTTTGTGTGTGTGTTTCTAGAAACTTCTTCACTCTACCCATGACAGAAAAGTTCTATATGATTGGTATTTAAAAACCCAAAAGTATTGTCCCACTTACCCAGTGAGTTAAAGTGCTCTGAGAACACTCTGTTTCCAGTGCTTTCTACCTATACAAGTCACTTCACATGCCAGACCCGCCTTGGGGTGGGCCTGAGGCTGGGGCTGTCCCGGAGGTCTGCCTGCTTCTCGCCAGCAGGGGGCGGTGCCCCTGAGCCGAGCAGGGAGATCTGCGGGCAGCTGAGGACGGGGCACCGGGTGGTCAGGGCCAGCTGCCCCCACTCTCTGCACCCTGCAGCCCAGCTCCATATGCTCCGAGGTGGTAAGCTGGGGAGATACGGACTGGATCGCTACACCGTTTCTGAATCCTTACTTTTTTCTTCCATGAATTCCATTGAAACCATCTCATGGTAGGTAGTTCTAGAAGTGCCCCAGTGTGCCACGTGAAAGCCCGTTAGAGTCACACAGCCCAGTGCACTTGAGGGGCCAGCAACAAAACCTTGAGAAAAGTTAAAGCACTTCCTCCCGCTCAGATTTGCCCCACCCCCACCCCCTGGCCCGTGACTTGCCATCAGACCCTCCTGGCAGCGATAATAATATATACATACATACAGAATACATACAGATCATGAGGGGAAGGCGGGTTGCAGTGCTCCCACCTGGTTCCATGCCGTGGACTATCTGTCACACCTGTGGCATACCCCAAAAGCCAACAGAGAGGGACCTGAGCAGTGTCAGTCCAGGCCCGTGGGAGCACTGCGCAGCTCTGCAGTGTCAGCAGCGCCAGGAAAGAGAAAACTAACAGCTTCAAAAAGGCCCTAACGTGATTTTGTGAGCAGGATTCCATTCCGTTTCTAAGCTTTTAAATATTACCAAGTACCCATATATATGATAAACACTTAACCCAGATGTAAGATTTTTAAAAATGCAGCTATAGTTTTGCATAATAATACTTTTAAAAATCCACTGAACGCTGGGCCAAAACACCAAACACGTCAGGAAAAGCCACACTGCAACCTCTCAGATCACCGCATCCACTCGAGCTCACCCTTCACATTTCTTCCTTTTCCAAAAATCAACCAAATTACAGCAAAGAGTTGGCTTTAATAAAAAAAGACTGGAATTTACAATATGTTGATTAGTTTTTAAAAAGCAAGGGAGGGGGCTGTGAGAGGGACAGGCAACAAATCAAAATTATTCATTTCTCTTTGGCAATAGGAACAAAATCTTTTTAACTAAGTGCAGCCAAAGCTTTCCCTATAACAGAACACCCATCCACCAACCTTGTTAGTATGACTGCGTGTGAGGGGCCTACGGATCAGGTAGATTAGACGTGATGATTGAAGTTGGGGAGGAAATTTCGTTGGCAGTGAATCACAGGAGATAAAACGATTGTGTGTTTCAAAAATGTGGATAATAAAATGAGCATCTTCAGGAAAGGCCATTACTTGGTGACCTGGACACGTCTGCCAGGTAGGTACATCGTGTGAGAGGTGTGTCGGGGTTAGAGATACCTAGTTGCAAAAGAGAGACTTAGAAGGGGAAGCTGGCAGGGGGGTGCTGGCAGGGGGGCCTGCCCGGTGGGAGGCTCAGATTCAGGTGGCCTGGTCCAGGGCTCTGAGGAGGTCCCCTCCTTGCAGGAGCGTGGAGCTTCCTGGTACGGGAACATTCACCTCACAATCGTATCTGGTCAGTTCGGGCAGCAGGTAGGGCTCAGACGAGGGCCCGGGCAGCTGGCTGGCCGTTCCTGAAAGGATGGTTGGTCACATTTGAAAAACTCTGCATCACACATCCGGAAAATGGCCTGTTTCCTAAGAGGCTAGCACACGTGCCGAGGAAGAGCCATTTCCAGTTGGGGGGGCATGGGGGGGGCAGCCCTAATTTCACTCTATTTCTTCAATGTCTTGTTTCCTGAGTGACCTACTCCATGCTCAGAGGGTGGGGTGCTGAGCCCCAAGGAAGAGAGAAAGTGCCGACAGCAGCAGGAGGAGGGAGCCGTCAGCGCAAGCCCGTGCCCACCGTGCACTGGCTGCAGGGAGGGACAGCCCGGTGGGGAGCGGGAATTCGGAACCAGCTTCTGCCTGCACACACACGTCAGCACGCACCATGCACGTGTGTGCAAGAATACGCATGCACATAAAATGTGTGCACACACATACACGCACCCTGCGGGGGGGGGGGGGGGAAGGAAATCTCACAGCACCCAAACCCTGTTCCCTGGCAGGAAGGCTGAGGCTCCCACCGGACGGCCACTCTGATGGGCAATGCCCACTTTCCCTTGGCTTATGTGCAGCGCCGCACCCCCAGGGCCCTCTTCCTCCTCAGCCCTTTCCCAGGGTTCACGCCTGCCTCCTAATGCCTCTCCATCCCCCCCTGTAGCAAATGGTACTTGCTCACCAACCCTTCCTAAGCTCCCCTGATTTCTATAGTTCAGGGAAAGTTGTGGGTTCACAGCAGGAAGTTTGATGTTGGTTATCACCCTGAACACAAAACATACCAGAACTCAACACTCTGGATGCAAACCCCTCCTTTACGTGCCTGGCTCGCTCTGTCCTCAAGGGAGTAAGGAGCAGAGGTGGAATTTAAGCCTGAATTCTGAAGCACTGAACAGCAATTTGCTCCAGACCACATTGCTGAGGAAATCACTCCCTGATCTTAGGGCAGGGGTCTGGTACCTTCCACCACAGCCATGAATTATGTTTATGCCAAATAGCAACCTTTTCGTGACAACCTCTGTGTTTTACAAGGCAGTGAGGAGAACCAGGAGAGAAGGCAGGCATCAGGTGACTAACGCTCCCAGGAGGTGCACCAGGGTGACCCCTCCCAGAGGTTTCCAGGACACCCTCCCAGCAGCATGTTGTCCAGGGACGTCCTGCCTGAACTCAGCTGCCCCCAGTAGGTTCAGGGGGCCTTAGGCAATATGGTAGCCTGAAGAACCGAATAAAAGACACAGGCTAGCGGAGTCTTCGGATCGAAAGAGCTCTAGATGTCACCTGATTGCTGGAAGGAAGTTTCCTTCTAACACCCTGTGGACAGATGGCCCCCCAGCCCCTGCTGCACTCCTTCTTGGACAGAGGGCTCACCCCTCTAAGGGAGTGGCCTTTCATGGCAGCACGTCGTCCTGGTCCTGAGCTGAGACACCCTGCTTTTTGATGTCCATCTCCCGGCCCTGGCCCCTTCTGCACACATCAGATACTGGCAGGTGCAGGTCCTGAGCGTACCCACCTGACACCGTGTGAGCTGATGGCAGACTATAGTCCTGGTACTGGTAGGCACAGTACTGGGAGGGGAACCCGCTCTGGGCGTGCTCCCCGGGGCTCATGACGGCCCCCGGCTGCGGTGGTGGCTGGCTCAGGCCCCTCATGGGATTTTGGATGAACTCATCTGAAAGATCAATGTCAGACAGTGAGGGGCAGTGCCGACCCATGGGAGGGGAGAGACTGTGAAGCCATCAGAGCTAGAGCCAGCTCCCGGGGGCCTCCAAGGCCAGAGATTTGGGGTGATGTCATTTGAGCCAGAATAGAAAGGGGTAGGTTCGGTATAGGGCAGGTGGTGACTGAGTGGAGGGATGAGGACAGGGCCCTGAGCCCTCACCCCGTCCACCTGCAAATGCCCTGCCCTCCCCCTCACCCCCGGGAGACCCAGGCCTGCTGCTCACCACTGGGGACGTTTGCACTCAGCGATTTGTTGGGCATCGGAAGGCCGTTCCCATAGTCCCTGATACTCCTCATCCTTTTCCACATCAAATGTGAAGGGCTGCTGCCTGGGAGGTCCCCCTGGGTGTGGGAAGGGCAGACAGATGTCGTGGGGAGAGGGCTCGAGAGAGCCAGATCCTCAGACTGAGGCGGGGGTGGGGTGGGCTCAGAGCAGCGAAACCTGGCATGGGGCTGGTGCTTGCTCTCTAGGAAAGGCCACATCCCCACCCCTCCCCGCCACCCCTGACCAGCACTCCGAGCCTCACGGCGGTAAGAGAGCTTCCAGCCAGCCTGGACACCTGCTCTCAGCCCCGACTCCCGCCCAGCTTGCCCCCAGGGCTGTGGAACCCACAGTGGTGCCGGTCAGGAGACGGCTCATCCCACTCACATCTTGGAAGTCTGGCTCCTCATACTCCAGTTGTCGCTTCAGTTTCAGCTTGGTGGAGAGGGCTACCGTGGCTGGGCTCATCGCGTCTGGGCCCTGGAGCCTGAAGCCCTCTGCAGACCTGCCAAACCCGAGTGGGCCGTGAAGGGTGCACTCAGCACCCTTGCCTGATCTCAGCTCCCGTCCTCGAGCTAATACTTAATGACAGTGGTGGCTCTAAGACCCAAAGGGCTGAGTCTCAGAGGGGCATAGGCCTGAGGGCCCGAGAATAGGCTCTGCCAACCTCCCTCAGTTTCCTCAGCTCGCCCAGACAACCTTCAGGCCTGACCGCATTTGCAGATGCCCAGCGAGGTGGTACCAGGCTTTAGGAAGGTTTCTTCTGCCCCATCTCCCCCTGTGCTGCTTGAACTGCTCCCACCGAGAGCCAGTCGAGGGCACGTGCCCCAGGGCAGCGTGACCAGTGGGAGCTGGAGGTCACGTGCCAACCGTGGTGCCTTAGCCCGGCGAGCCCCAGTGGTTACGTGGGGTTTGCTGGGGAGATGTGAGGGAGGAAGCGGGATGGGGAGGGCAGTGCTCGACCCTGCGCAGCCCAAAGGCAGGGGTCAGGCCTGGTCCTCTCTGTTCACTTTTCCCAACCAGGGTTTCATGAGGGAACTGAGGGGCTCATCGGTCAGACATGTGTGTTCTGGGGCTCCGGTAAGAAAGGCACGCGGAGGGGTGGTCCGATGAGAGAGACTGCTGAAGCGACTGCTTTCCCTTCTCCTGTCCTCAGTCCCCTCTCGCCCTAATAAAAACATGTCCCATTCACGGCCTCTCAGAGCTCGGGGTGATCCCCCAGCAGCCTCAGCTCTTGCAGTTCAGAGAAGGGCCAACTGGGGGATCAGCTACTGTGGCATGGGAGTTGGTGACGGGGCAGGAAGGCTTTCTGGGTTCCAGGTCTCCCCCCAACCCCCAGAGGGTGCCCGTGTGTCCCTTCCCTGCTCAGCACAGCCTTTGCTGAAGCAGCCAAGGGCCACTGCCACTTACCTCTTCCTGAACATGGAGAGGTGGGGCGAGGTGACGGGCGGCTCCATCTGTGGCACCCCCAAGGCCTCGGTGAGCTGACTGCTACCAGGCCACTTCGCAGGACTGAACTGTAATGGTGGGTCAGGGGGCCACTGTGTGTTGAATCTGCCTCCCAAAGATGAGAGAGGGGTGCTGGCCTGGCCATAGCACGGTGACAGGGATGCTGTGCTCCCATCATCAAAGAAGATGGAGGACATGGACTGGTGCTCGGGCTCCATCTTGCCTTCCAGCTGCTGCTGATACGTATCCAGGAGGTAGGGACTGTGCGAAGCCATAGGGGCCAGTGGCTGGAAGATATTCGACATGGTACTGAAGCAGTGCTGAGGGGTGAACGGAGGGTTCTCAGGCGGGAGCCTCTCGTCTGGGCAGATGGGGCTTAGCTGGAAGTCTTCCCCATCCATGGGGATGTAGGGTGCCAGCGTCTCCAAGTCCAGCTCATTAAAATCCATCTGAGGAGACACAGAGCAAAGACCAGGAAGCTCAGCGGCTGGCACTGCCTCACACACACTGCAGGCTCCTCACCTGTCCCTGTCCCTGCCACAGTCGTCCATCCTGGGCCCAGCCTGGCGGCGCACGGCCCTGCCCGCACGCCTTTATTGTCCCCCTGGGGCCCACCAGCATGACCCTCAGACTCCTTCCAGCCTTTCCGTGTGGGTGGGTTCTTCAGTCTGTGTCACCCGTCTGTCCCCACAGCCCACTCAGACGTCCCTCCACGGACCACACTGCTGTCACTGCCCTCACCCAACCCGAAATGCTCCCCTCTCCACGGCCCAAACCCCACCTTGTCTCCCACTGCCCGGGCCAGCCCCGCCTCTTCCACAAAGCCATCCCTGCCTACTCCGGCCCATGGTGACACCCCTGTCCCTGTCTTCCTGGGACACTGAGGCCTGTGGTACACACAGTGGCTCCTGTGGGGGGACCACGGGCAGCTTTGTCCTCTCTGCCTCGTTCGAGGTCACACAATTAATTTTGCGAACTCAGCCTAGAAAAACTGCCACATACAACTCGGTAAGGTGTCATAAACTTGCCAAGGCTGTTTGTACAGTGCTGCCAACATAGGCACACAGTGGCATGTTTGTGATTTGGGGTACGATGACAGCTCTGATGTCCATTCCACAAAGAGTTCCAAAACTGCTTTGAGGGGTGGACTAGGCGCCGGCATTGGTGCACAGCTTCCAAGGAAAGTGCTTGGAAGGTGACCATAGTGACATTCAGCAATGAGGCAGGTAGCACTTTTTCTAGGTGAGTTTGTGAAATTAATTGTCCGACCTCATATGCCTCAGCACTGGCTTAGACGGTCAATGGCCAGGTTACATCTGTGGACAGCCCACAGAGTGACAGCTGCCCCAGTGGTGGAGGGACTTTCATTCTAATCAGCAACTACCAGGAGATGGCCCCTTGGGTTCCCAGTGGCACGATGGGCAGCAGGGAATACTCACAAGTAGATACAGAAAAACGTTTCTACCTTCAGAGAATGACACCCTCGCTGGGAGGATATTGCCTGATGTATTAATAATTACAATCAAATGAAATGGTTAAAGAGCAGAAGCAGGCAGTTGTGATCGAGTCCTGAGTGCTAAGTCCGCAGGAGTTCAGAGGAGGGAGGAGGGAGGGCTGAGAGTGCGGGGCTGCGTAGGGAGGGCGTTACGGGGCAGCGGGGCCTTGGGCCGGGCAGCCTAAAGGTACAAGCTGGGGAGCCAGGCGGCGGCCGGGGCGAGTAACAGACTGAGGCAAGTGGGAGTGAAGGGGCGCTCTGCAAGCTGTTCGCATCCACCCACCTGAGCCTGCCAGACAGTTTTTGCAAGACCGTTTGGTCTTACATCAAATGCTTTCCTGAAAAGTTGTATGTAAATGAAAAAATGATGCATCAGATGTTATTTTTAAATGGATTCTTTGAGGTAACCTTCATGATGAAGGTTACCTCAAAGGCTCCTAAGATGATCATGCCTGTGAAGGGGTAATTGTTGCCTATGCTTAAGAATGTCCTAGACATCTGGATGTCCTTTCTGAATGTCGGGCTTCCTTAAAGAAAGGTTCCGTCGTAGTTTGGGTTTTCGTGCACTAAGAAAGCTGTCTCAGGAAGCAGGGGATACAGAAGGTGAGAGCTGGGCTTGACATAGGCAAAGCAGTGGGAGAAGGGATGGCCACCGGCTCCCCTTCCCTGCACCCTCACCCATTTAGGGGCCATGGCCTTGGCCACTGTTCTCTGCAACAAAGGGATGGACAAGGCTGCAAGAATGGATCTGGGCCTTCACCGCTGCCAGCTGGCAGGCACAGCACACCTCCCCTGCCCTCGCCGTGCTACCTACCCGGGTGCCGCACTGGTCCAGTGCCTCGGTATCCATGGCAAAGAGCTTCTCGATCATTTCGATCTTCAGATCATCACTCAGAGATGTGTAATAGTCTTCAGGGCTGCTAGGCTGGGGGCCAGGAAGGAGGGGGACCATGTCAAGGGTCTCCCTAAAGTCCAGGTAGAAGAGAGATCCATTCCTGGACCCACAGATCAATGCCATTCCACTAGACATGTCCTGGCAGGAGGCCACTCCCTACGAACTGTGTGAATTAGGTCAATTCAACCTCTCTGAAACTCAGTCTCCTCCTCATAAAATGAGCCTGTCTTGAGGAGCAAAGGGGATAAAGGCCATGGCCAGCAGGCTCTAGAACCTGTACAGCTCTATGCCCCGAGCAGGATGGTTACTGCCCTGCACAAGGACAGAGCTTGGGGCGCCGAGCTGTGTGTGACTCAGCCCTGGCCTTCAGGAAGCTTGTTTAAATGGGGGTGGGGATGGACACTGACAACAGCTCGAATAACTGCGGGAAAATGTCCCCACCAGTCTAGGGGGCTCTAGGATGACTTGAGTAGGAGGAGGGCAGTTATCTCTGTCCAGACTGTCCAGCCATCCGGCAGTGGCCAGAAAGAGAGACCCATCTTCCCCATGGCTCCACTCCCAGGGGGGCTCACCGTGGAGCAGTGGCTGCTGCTGGTCACACCGGGGCTGATGTTCTCCAGGGCGGCCCCCTGGAGCATGGCGAAGGCAGACAGGCTCTGGGCCTGGATCTGGGCACCGTGGGTGTTCCACTCGTTGGCCCATGGCTGGCTTGGAGGCAGGATGGTCTCACCATAGGCCAAGGGATCCTCAAAGTTCTGGTTCCCTGAGTAGACAAGGGCCTGGCTTGGTTAACACCCACAGCTACTGTGCTCACCCCTCAGGGCAGAGAAAGCCCAAAGGTACACAAGAAATCCTAACCCTAAGGGGTCTGGCAGTCACCCTGGGGCTAGGCCCTCAGTACTTCGAGGCCCACCTGGGACCAAGGCGCCTTTGACTGGGGCTCTGGGTCCATGGACAGACTCCCTTTCAAGAGGACACCCCTCCTAGAGCATTTAACTTTCAAAGACAAAATGTATTCGGAGCATTCTTCATTGAAGAGCAATCCAGAATGTGGATGAGGAGGTTGTGAGAGGAGAATCGGGCAATTTGCCTCAGTACTTCCACAACACAGGGAAGCTGCCCTAGGCCTGTCTTCCATGACTCTCTGAAGGGGTGAGTCTCACGTGACCCCTGAAGAACCATTCTACAGGGGCCAAGGCAGTCCAGAGTGAGCACAGGGCGTGCCTATTCCCTGGCAGCCAGGGCAAGGCTGTGGGCCACCCTCTGGGGAGGAGGGGGCCCCCCGGACACACGAGGGGGGATTCCAGTAAGAGAACGGGGCAGGGCCTGAAATCTCTGTGGGACAGGCACACGTTTTAAAGAAGAAGTAGCTACGGCAGCTCAGTGCGGGCCTGAATCTTTGCCCCGTCTGAGTTTCTGCACTTCCATTCGGATTTCATGCTGCCGCTCCGCCTAAACAGGTCATTTGTGTCTCAAGGCCCACGTGGTATCAGCCTTTGTGAAATCGTGCCAGTGGCCGAGGAGCAGCTTTCCTGTCCCCACCTCTCGTCTCAGATCCCCAACCTGTGGTGGGGACGGGGCCCCTCAGGAGGGAGTCCTCCGTAGCCCCTCCTGGTTGGGCACTTTCTGAGGTCTCACTGCGAGGCGGGGTGGGCGCGTAGGCTGTTCCGTTGTACCGAGCACAGGGTCTGGCCACTAACTGATCCCTCACGAGACCCGGGGAAGGGACAGGGCCGCTCTGGTTAAGGAGACGCTGCAGGCGGGGAGGCCCGTTGCGGTAGGGAGCGCCCCCACCCCTGGGGGGCCCGGCCGGGAGGCAGCACCCACCGAAGTCCAGAGAAATGATGGCATCTCCCGCAGTGGGCGCCAGCTGGGCCAGCTCCTCGGGCTCCTCCTTCAGCTTGGTGAACAGGAAGTTGCTGTTATCAGCCACGGGCACCTCGCTGGTGCTGTCAAAGATGCCGCTCATGGCCATCAGGTGCGGCTTGAACAGGGATTCCGTCTGGTCCATGGAGAACACCACGTCGTGCTTCTCAATCTCACTGAAGGGATAAGAGGGCGCTTCGGTCCATTCACATTTTCTAGCAAATTCCTTCTGCTCCCCAGACACAGGGAGACCCTGACGGCTAAGCCTTGCCACCTGGCCCGGGGGACGGACCGCACAGCAGGAGCCCGAGATGGGGTGGTGACCCGAGAGCGCCCTCTGACGGTCGCTGTCTGGGATGCTGTTTCGTCCCCAGAGGCCGCGCGGGTTTGGACAGTTTTGTTCCGCCCGTTTAACATCTTTTCCCCAAACACACGAGCAAATCCCTTCCCTTTCTCCCCATTCAGAAAATACTTATTACGTGACAGCTGTGTCCTCTGTGCCTCCGTGCGTGGGTCAGAGGCACGTCACAGATGGCACAGCAGGGTGTCAGAAAAAGCACTGTCAAGGGAAGTCCCAAGTGAGCCACTTGCCGAGACATCCACGAAGCGCTCTGGGGCGTAAGGGTCACCACTGCAAAGAGCTCGGAGAGGCTGGGCGTTCCCTGGCCTGTCGCCCTCAGTCTGGGGCTCTCAGGCCCCCGCGCCCCCAGCCCTCCGTGGGCCCTCACGCACTCACCTCAGGACGTAGTTCACACACATGATGCACTGGGGCTGCAGGTTGCGAGGATTGTAGATGACCGTCCCCTGTGTCTCCAGCCACACGTAGCCTCCATGCTTAGCCAGCATCCGGTACTGGCCGGTCACCACCTGCCCCTTGGTGCACACTGGGGGAGGAGACATGGAGCCCGAGGTCAGGGAGGTGGGGGCCTGGAGGCCCCGTGGGGAATGCTGTCTGAGTGGAAACGGACAAGACGAGGCGCCAGACCATGAGGACTGGGCAGCGTGAACTGGAAGGGGGCTTGGGGAGCCTCTCACCGAGTCTTCCTGTTAAATATAGGAAAAGGAAGGCTGCTTGGGGCTAAAGGACTGGCCCAAGGCTGTCCAGCGAGGGACTGGCCCACTGCCATTGCCAATCCCTTGACAAGTGGCTCACCCGTCGGCTCAGCTGTAAAAGGAGCCAAGAAAAGCATCTGCCCCACTTTCCCCTCAGTGTTCAATGCAGCAGACCCACCACCAATACTCACTCTGTGAATAAATGCAGTTTAAAAACAACAACAATAAAACCCCGTATCCTTGACCATTCCAGGTCATCTATCAGGCCTGCCACCTTAAGGCCACAGGAGGTTTGTACCCATTGCAAAGGCAGAGGCGAGACCCCCGCCCCCAGCTGGGCTGGCAGAGGGCTGGGCCCCGGGAGCCTGCACGCAGCCTCTTCAGAAGCCGTGGGAAGTCCTCCCCGCTCCTCCTCCCAGCTGCCCAGCGAGGCCGCCTGCATTTGACGTCTTCCCAATCCCAGATTGCTCTAAACGTTTGATTTGTTTTTACTCTTTGGATATTCACTCCTTGGAATCCCAACTCCAACCCCCAAATCCCAAAGAATTGTAAAGAAGCATGATGGAAGGACATCTTGCTAGCGTGGGGACTTTGGGAAAAGAACAGTCATTCTTGGTCTTGGTTTCCTTGCCCACAAGATGGGGTACTGATGATGATAGGAGTAATGACAATAATGGTCACCGTTGATGGGCTTTTCCATCAATTCCCCCACTCCAAATTCCTTATGCCTTTGATGGTCAATCCCCATTCCCACCCTGGTCTCAGGCAACTACTGATGTGTTTTCTGTTACTATATATAGAAATATTCCTTTCTCCATGTGCATGTAAGTAGAATCATACAAGAGTATGTACTCTTTTGTGTCTGGCTTCTTTGCACTCAGCATGTTTTCTAGATCACTCATGTGTTGTAGGTATTCGTGGTTTATTCCTTTTCATTGCTGAATAGTGTTCCGTTGTATGGATGTATCATACTTAGTGTATCCATTCACCTGTCAACGGATGTTTTGAGTTGTTTTCGGTGTTGGGTTATTATGAATCAAGTTGCTGTAAACCTTTGTGTGCAATATTTGCATGGACATATGTATTGTCATGTCTCACGGGTGCAGCTAGGACTTCAAGGGCTGGGCCATTTGCTAAGTATGTTTACTTTCAAGAAGCTGCCAAATTATTTTCCAAAGTGGTTGTATCACCCTCATCTTAAAACAAAACAAACCTGTGCTATAGGGAGGATAGAGATCATCTTCTTTTAACATGAGGAAACTGAGGCCAGAGGGATTGTGACCTGCTTAACATCACCCAGGACAATAGCAGCTCAGTCTGGGCTAGACCACAGTCTTGTGGCTCCTCGTGCAGTGCTCCCTTACTGCAGCCCCCTGAGCCACAGTCCCCTGGGAAGACTACATTTTCTGTTGCCTCTGTCCTCAACCACCATGGACTCTTTGGCCAAAGAATAACTTCTGTCCTCCCTGATTTCACTTTATCTGCACCACTGAGGCTCCTCTGCTGCAGCAAAATGATTCTTGCACAATTTCAAGTGACTGGACTTAACTTATTTAGACGGTTCTTAATGCAGACAAAATTCAGGGCTCTTACTCTTCTTGATTAAACAGTGCAGTGAGCAAAGGTTTTAACTGCATTTCTAGCTATTGCAGGCAAGGGCCTGCTGTCAATAGAATATAATTACACCTGCCTTCTAATCATCTGCTCATTAATGCCAGCCTGGGTTAGGGGCCTGCTACTTGGTAGATAGGTTTTTTATGGCCTTTAATCTTGTTTTGCTAAGAGCACATAATGTCCTCACACAACAAAGAGAAACCAACTCCTCCCCTCTGAGAGTAACAATGTATAAATTACTAATCCATTTGGAAATGACGGCTTTCAATTATCTAAATCTGGTGTGAGGGCTGAGCTTCCCTAGCAATTTCAACAGTAAGTGTTCACGGGTTAAGACACACACACACACACACACACACACACACACACACACGTGTGGAAATTCGGGATGCTGGTGTGTCAACGTATGGAACAGTCTCAAGCCTGGGCCTCCAGCTATTCTACAGTATGAATGTGGGTTTGTGGTGCAACTGTATTTGCACCAACTCAATGAAAGAGAGAGAGTGTGTGTGCGCCAGTGCTGAGTGAGCCGCAGAGGGAGGGAGTGGAGATGCTTTTGTTTTAGCCGGCATTAACCCAGTTTCCAGCCCGTGCAGATCTCCCTTTGCTGGATTTGGGTGTGCTGGTTAGGGACAGGCCACTGAGCTGAGAGCAGCTTTACTTGGTTCCACCACGGGAAAAAGGGAGCCAGTGATTTCTATTTAGGCTGTGAATTGCCTGGAAGTGCTCCTAATGCTTAAATTCACAAATTCAATAAAGAGCAGCATATTTTCCCTGGAGTCAGTAGAAAACTCACATGACAAATTTTTATCCCAGCTCCTTTTTATGAATCAAAGCTTTTCTAAGAACCAGCAGAAGGAAAGAAAGAAGAAAATTCTTTTTCTATGCTAGAGAATAGTCATGATTTTTGTTCCCTTGGACATAGTTTCCTCTACTTTCCCACTCCAGAGAATCAAGTATCATATTGTCCTCCAAGAATTCCTAGAAACGTTTACGGTTGTCCCCAGTTTGACTTCGCCCTTGGCCGAGAAGAAAAGCTGGACTTTCCCCCAATTTGACATGAAAAGGAGGGAAGGCCCAGAGAGCTGAGCTCTGGGGAATCAGGGAGGCAGCTGCGCTGGAGCTGAGGTCTCTGAGCCCCTGTGTCAGGGTGACTTTGGGGGCAGGAACAGTTACAGGCCAGAACAGCATGGGGGATCCCCAAGTGAAGGCTGGAACCACACCCTGTAATTTCAAAGCTGGGGTGGGCCGGGGCTGGGCACACAAGAGCACCTCCAACTCTCTCCCCCACCCCGGGTCCCTTAAACGTGGCTGAATCGAGGTGGTTTAATTATACATTTATTTATTGGCCAGACAGCATAGTGATAAACCTCACTGTGATGTCACAGAGGGCCTTGTTGAATGGTCAGATCAAACACAAAAGCCATGAGGAAGGAGCAGAGAAGTCAGTTAGAAAGAGAAGGCCTCGCTCCCTTAGAGGCTATGCACGGTGCTCACACACAGCTCACGGGGTTGCTGATCTGTTCGCTGCTCTGAACTTCAGCTGTCCTAGCCTTGGGGTAGAGGAGTGGAGTTAGGAATAATGGACAGACAGCTGTCCTTCCACTTTCCTCACTGCTACTCCAGGCTGCAGTTAATCCCGGGAGCCAGAGACCAGCAGAACCATTGGGCATCGTCTCAGACTCACCTTACCTACTTTTAACCCTTCCGAGATCCCTGCGGCACCTCTGTCTGTACGGCTGTGGGCGCTTATTTTGACGGATTCTTCCCCAAGAGTTTTTGCCCTTGGGTTTATCACTCATTAGTGCCTGTACGGTACCGGACACCATGCGAGGTACTGTAGCTGAAGGCATGAGCCACCTGGCTCCCACAGAGCCCACAGCCCCTTTTCCCTGAGAAATGAGACCCCGTAGGGTAGGGCTCAGTCCTATCAATTTCTGCGACACTCAGTGGGCCAAGTGTGGGGTTTGAGTTGTTTTCAGGGTTCCGTTGTTATGCATAAAGCTGCTTGTCATGGCCTTTAATCTAAACCCAGATACCGGGCATGTTGATGGGCAGCAGACTGGAGAAAACTGTCTTGGATCACCTGGGAATATGGCCAAGCGAATGCACTAGAGCTGCCCTGTCCAACATGGCAGCCACTAGCCAAGTGAGCTGATTAAATTTAAAAACGACCCAGTTCCTCAGTTACACTAGACGTAGTTCTAGTACTGCGCAGGCTCCACGTGGGCTCTGCGGGTGTAGAACTCCCACTGCAGGAGCTCTGCTGGACCACCCTGTGCTACTCCGCTTCCATTACACCTCTGCCAAGCTGCAGCGGTTGGATGTGGGGACTGAGATTCAGCCCACCTTCCACTCTCCCGGCTGTACGAGGGCTGTCCGGAAAAACCCGCCATAAATGCTTCTCTTTTTCATAGTACATGGCTGGATACTTTCTGGACAGCCCTCAAGTGCCTCGGAGTGGGTGTGTCCCCTGGAGCATGCAGTTGTCGTATAGGCTGGTGGCCAATATGCTGAGGGCGTGAGTCTTTCTGCTGCGCACGATGGTGGCTCTGTGATGAAAATGACCACGTTTTCTCCTGTCTCTCCAGTCACACCCCACCCAAGGCCAAATTCCACAGACGCAAGGGAGCCATACAGGGCACTCCACGAACTTACAGTTTTGGTGACTTTTGGTCATGTTCTCGGAGTCCAGGGCATGGTAAAACTCATAGGCTGAGCGGCCGAGCAGCTCCTCTGGGTGGTAACCAACCAGTTCTGTGATTCTGATTCAGAAAACAACAGAAAGGAAGCATGAGGGGAAGAGAAACCATATGAACGTGGGCAGAGAGGCTCAAGGAGCCAAACTCAGAAGCGAACACGCACATTCAGACGAAAACACTCCAGGCTTCCTGGTCACACCATCATGCAAGCAATAAAAGCATGGTGGTCAGCTTGCAGCAACGGGCCCACCCAGCCTCCACTCCTCCTGCCCTTCCTGAAGTCGTGTTTGGGGAGCAAAGACAAGCACCTCCTCAGGGGACTACCGACACCCCAGTCCTAATATACTCAGATGCCTAGTCTCCAACAAACCACTGGAAGGGGGGCTCGCCTCCTCGCACCCTCAACCCAGTTTTTGCAGACGAGGGAGTAGAGTTCTGGAGGGCAGGCAATTTGCTTGATGTCCACACATGTGTCCAGGGACAGAGCAAGAATGAAAACCGGAGCCTACTGACGACTAGATCAAGTTTGTTCTGGCAGAGGATGATATAAATGAAAAGTGAAAATTACATGGCCCCACATGGGGAAAAGCGTGGGGATGACTTGGCGTGTGAACCACAGAGTGAGGATGAACCCCAGGCAGGGAGAACCCCGTCTGTGCTGAAAGCTCCACTCCTCTGAGTGCTCCTCCACATGATCCACCTGGTGACCTCGCATTCCTCTTGGGCATGGCATCTGCCTTCCCTGGGTTCTTCTACTTGTCCCTCCCTATTTCAAGGACAGGAAGGAGGCCAGGAGGTGCTGAGAGGAAGAAATGCAAAATCATAGTCGTAGAACGGCGCCGCCTCATTACATTCACCAGGAAACAGGCAGCTCTGAAATGACAGGGCTTAGCTGTCCTAAATGTCCCTTGCTTCATCCTGCAAGGTGTCTGTTTTTGATGGGAAGTGGGCAGAGAAAAGGCAAATGTGTGGCTAACCCGGCAGAACCACTTACCACTCCGCGGACCCTTTGCTGTGTACTGGAGTCATTAAGCTGAACCAGCCCTGCCCGAGAACCACCAGGTTAGCCACTGTCCCACATCACCCCTAAAGACGGAGTCCGGCACGAGTAACGCCCCTTTTGTGTGAGCTGGAGATCCATGCCAAATCTTTTATTACAAAATCATAAGCATGCACGGTTACTTCTGCCAGACCCTGTATTCTTTCTTGTAATCTTCGATCTCTCACCCATTTGTCTGACGGGCTCACCGGCTCATTAATTTGGCCTCGACAAGGCAGGAGTGATGCTGGTCTCATTCTAAGCTCTACTTCAGAATGCATGAGTCTGAGGTATGGCCTCCTCCTTTATCTATGCTCGACACTAATAACGCAGAAGGGAACGCAGAAGCAGTAGCACCTTCGTCTCCTGTCTCCTCTCTCTCCTCTCCTCCAAAGAACTGCATACATCTATCAGAGTAAATCACCCTAAAATGTTATTTCCATCGTGTCACTCCCTTGGTGAAGCATCTGCAGCTTTCCCTATTACCAACCACATTAAGAGTAAAGACACTACCCAACTTCCAAGTCCCCTTAGCATCTAGTTTCCATCTTTCAAGCAATTTGATTTTCTGCTAATTCGCAGCTTGTCTTGCACCTCTGCCCTGGCACCCTCTCCCCACACCTGGCAAACCCGTTCTTGCTGCAGAACCTTGATGCCTTCTCTTCTCCAAGCCCTGACTGTTGCAGGGTCAGCTCAAGGTTTCACCTTCTCTGATTCCTCCAGCCCTCACCCATGTCTCCTCATAGGTGAACAGTGTCACGGAGAATTATGTATTTGTCTCTCCACATCCTAGGCTGTCACCCCCTGAACGCAGGGGCTGCTTTCTCCCTCGGCTACTCAGTAAACAGTTGAGTAGCTGATGGGCAGGTTGATTTTCTCTTAGGACTGTCTATCCCAGCACTGCTAAGGAGTCTGGGCACCAGTGTTTGACTTATCCTCCAAGAACATGATTGCTGTCTCAGTGCACGCTGGTGCACACACACGCAGCCCTCGCAGAACCTCTCCTGGTAGTCAGCCTATCCTTGCTTCATCCTGAAAGGTGCGTCTGGCATTGACATGGGCAGAGAAGAGCCAAGCTGTCTGCCTGGGTGGGACTTGGGGGGCGGGGTTTGAAGTCTGTCAGACAGGGGACAGCCCAACAGGGCTGAGAAGCTTAGGTCTCAGCTGATTGAGCCCAGTGGCCCGCTCTCCAGTGAGATTCCAGCAGCTCACTTGCACCAGACAGCTGGTGTCAGACCAGGCGGATCTTTACCCTCACTTGGCCCTGAGCAGATGCATCAGCAACAGACATGGCCCTTGGCAGCCTGACCCCGGGGCTGGTGCCCAACGGCACTGTAGTTGAGGTGGAGACTGGGGGAGACTCAGTAGACAGTAGAACAGTGCCCCTCCCTTCCTACAACCAACTAGCCTTTCTGTCCCAGCCTGGGAATCACAGTTGTACCAGTGGGCCCTGCTGACACTGGGCGGGCCATTTACAGGCTCACCATTGTCCCGTTAAGCTGCTTCTGTTTCTGGACAGGTTTACAGTGTTCTATAGACTCAAAATTGAGGCTATTCTGGGAAAAATTTGATTCTACACCCTGAAGAAATTAAACTTTCTTTCAAGATTAGAATCTTTAAATCAATATGTTCAAAGCAAATGTTTATTGTAATGAGCCTCATAATAAAATATTTTTAATCTAATTAAGGTACCATCCATTCAAAGGCACACAATGGGCATGTTTTGGAAGCACACAAACAAACCCACAGTTCAGACTTGCCAGCTATCTTCCCAGCAGCCGCCTTCATTTATCTTGTCAACTAAAATAAATATTTAATGTCTCTTTCTTCATTCCTTTAAACAGACTACTATAAAAACTGGGAAATACGTATACCCCAAACACAATTGAAGAACATTCAAGTTGGCAGACTTCACAAAGCCAGGAAACCCCAACTTAAAGCTAATGCTCATTCGCCGCCGTCTGTAGGCGCGCAGACGCCAGCGGGGAGGTGAACGAACCGGCTTGTTTACAGGGTCGCTGGCCGGCACGGGGGCCCGCCCCGCTGGTCTCCCTGCGGCCCCGCCGGTCTCCCCGCTGGTCTCCCCGCGGCCCCGCCGGTCTCCCCGCGGCCCGGCCGGTCTCCCTGCGGCGCGGCCGGTCTCCCTGCGGCCCCGCCGGTCTCCCCGCTGGTCTCCCCGCGGCCCCGCCGGTCTCCCTGCGGCCCGGCCGGTCTCCCCGCCGGTCTCCCCGCGGCCCCGCCGGTCTCCCCGCGGCCCCGCCGGTCTCCCCGCGGCGCGGCCGGTCTCCCTGCGGCCCGGCGGCCCCTGGCGCTGGGCTGTGATAACACTGTGTCATCCGCTTCTCTCCTCAGCAGTGGGGAAACATTTATTTTTCTTTTTAATTAAGGGCCCCTGACTCACCCAAAAGAAAAATGAGCTTGGGGGTCACCATAAATGTAAGACGTCAAAAACTAAAACTTAACAGAAATGTGAGCAGTCGGCTCGGTCGGGCAGTGCTGGTGCTAGGGGAGCGGGGGCTGTAAGAGGGCTCACGCGCCAGATTTAGGAGTGAGAGAGAGGCCGTCCTTTCATGATAGAGTGGAAAGAGGAAGATCAGGGATGAAGCTGTGAGGGCGAAGCAGACAGGAGGAAGAAGGAAGACAAAGGCAGGGAAACGAAACACAGGGAAAAGGCTGTTTCGGCCTGAAGTTAGTATTGCCCCAGGTGAATGCTGGCTCAGGCCACCGGGCCGGCCTTCTGAGTTAGAGGCCCCCGCAGTGGACAATGAGTTATTCACTGCTCTGCAATTGCTCTTTGCCCTTAAAAATGTTCAGAGGCTCTTTCAAACGTGGGCTACCTGTGGAGGAGGGCCAGGAGGAACATTACCCTCGTGGCTACAGGGTCAGGGCCACTGTCCCGAGAGGCAGAAGAAAGCCAGTGAGGCCTACGAGGGCCGGCCCAGTGCCACTCATCCACGTGGGCCACGGCGGCCAGCTCCCTGACTTCCGACCCCATTGCCTGGAGTCCACCAGGGTCTGGCTGTGGTTTTTACTCCTGTTCCCCATACAGGCTAAGGATTTGCTTGGTAAATTAATCATGTAAACAAGATGGTTTGAGTATTTAAACTATTTAAGAGGATAAAAGTTGAAGTACTTCATAACCACCTGATTGTTTTGCAGAGTGCATTTGCTAGTAACTATACTTGTTTTGAAGTCTGCTTTCTTTCCCTCCTTCCTCTGACAGTGGCCTCTCCTAGACAACCCTTGATTTGCCTCATTTTGGTTTCTGTATGTGCTCATGAACTTAATAACGTTGAGACTATTCACTAACTCAGATTTCATTGCCTTCTGTTTTAATAGATTTTTATTCAGGTTTTGTGTGCTTTAAACAACAGTACTAAGCATGTGTTTTCTCAAATATAACACGATTATGTAAAATCTATACAACCAGCTCTATAGTTGATGGATGATCAATTTTATCCTGTCAGTGTGGTGTGTTAAGGGCAGGGTGAATTCATGCATAGGAAGGTTGCCCTGGCTCAATCCTGGACCGATCCTGCTCTTTGTGCCACCAAATACATCCTGCCTTTCATTACCTTGAAATAGTAAGAGGAAATTTGCCTGGAATTGCAGCAAGAGAGAGAAGCAGATCATGTAGAAGGAATACCTTTTGAATTGTGAGGTCTATTAAACTTTGAGATAAATTCCAAAGAGAATTTGTACAGCCACCTCTTTCAGGGAGTATTTTGGGTCGATTATATTAGACAGAATAGTATATAAGCATTTCTCATTTATATGCTCAGACTCTGTTAGGGCTGATTTCAGAACTTTGTCATTTAGAGGAGACACAAATGCACAAGGGGAACACTTAGAGTTTCTTCCAACTCAGGGATTTAAAGAGGCACACTATATCCTCTTGCATAAGATGTGTAGAGCAAGGCTAATGTGCATGCTTGCAAAAATGTTTAGAACAGACTACATATTAAACTAAAAATACTACATGCAATGTATTAATCTGGAAGATCACCTTGAATTTAAAGATCCCCCCCCCCCCCGCAAAGAAAGTAAAACAAAACAATTTATTAAACCTCAATATGCAAGGAAAGTATGTAATCTTTTACTGTTAATTTGCCTGAAGTCAGCCTACGTTCTTCTCAGACTTCAATACTCTTGCCTTCCAGGTGTTTGGATGCATGTCTGTTTTACAACTCATGGCTCTTTATAATTTTCTTCATTGACATTCTCTGTATAATCCTCAACTATCCCCTGTTATCATCTTTGCTATTCCCAACTTCTTTGTATCAAAAGAATTATCATAAGTTTGATCCACAGGATTTCAAATGCAGGAGTCTTAACTTACTAAATTTCTGATATTATTACACCCTATGCTGCCTTAATCCAATGACAAAGCAGGGTTGCCGTCAAACTACCTGTAAAGATCCCATGACTTCTGTTATTTTGAAACATTTACTGCAACTTTGATGCCTTTTATCCCCCAGTAATACAGATCCTATCCACATAATTGGCCTGTATAATTTATTTCTAAAATACAGGAAGACTCATAAAACTGACAGAAATCACAATGGAATTATGTGATTTACAGACTTTTGTCCTGCCCTCTTTAATAGCTTGGCTTCCTCCAGTTATTCTCTGACACCACTAGATGGCACCTCCACCTGAATTTAAGAATCATCCAGTTTTAAAGTTAAACTATTTGGAAACAGATTTTGTCTTCCTTTTGAGTGAATGGAATGCTCTATTATGTACCATTCACTGTGGTTTCATTAAGCTGCTCATGTCTCACACTCTAAACTCTTAGAGATCAGGAACCATCTCTTTGATATAGAAATCTCTGGCACAGGGTTAGACACATAGCAGATGCTCAATAAATAACAGTTCATTCATTGCTTGTTCAGTATTTTAGGGAACAATATAAATGGGGGTGAGATCATCAATTCACTGATAACTGGGACGTTCTTCTTCTTTAACCTTGTTAGGCAACTTGACTCTCCCTGTCTGGAGCAGTCAACCATATATGAAATATGACTGACATATAAATTGTTATAGAATTCACTTTTACAAGTAATTACTCTGTTTCAGATAATACAGGACTTACTATGGGCCTCTGACCCTTTACTAAAAAGAGCAGGACAAATGCATTTTGAACTATCTGCATTCCTCCATTCAGCTTTAGATGTTTCAGAATACATGGTTTCAGGCTGAGCAGATTTTGGAAGCGTTAAACACAAGATTAGAGTCGTCTTTTCCCCCTTTTTTTGTTTTCTTTCTTTCCCCCTTTTCCTCTGTGTTCTCTCTCTTTTTTTGCTCTGTGATCCTTTGTTTTGTTTATATCTGTGGTTTCATTACATCCAAGGAGAAGTACCAAACAGCCTCAACTGTGGTTTTGTGGATTCTAATTGCCTTACATTTTCATCAGATTCTCTCTGATTTTCCCTATGGGAAAATAATTTCCTCTGTGGGAATTCATAGCCCTTTGTGTGTGTCAGGTGTCATTAAATCCAGTGAATTCCCTGATCAAAATGGAAATCCTTCCATTAGCTATTATATGCAAGTGCTGGTTTTTGAAACATTGATCTCAGAAGGGTATTAAGGAGAATATGTTGAGAGAGAGAGAGAGAGAGAGAGAGAGACAGAGAGACAGAGACAGAGAGAGAATATAATGTGCTTTCTCCCATCCCAATACAAATAATAAAAGCAAGCTACCAACACTAGAAAATCACAGTTCTCATAAAAATAATAGAAAAATAACACTTAAGGATTAAGAACTTAAAATAGTCACTTTATAAACTGTCTAAGCCACTTCTGTGCCCTTGTTAACTAATCTGCTAATCGGTTAAACACAACCTCTGGGTGACAGAGCATTCTATGTCTTCAAATGCTTCTGCATTCGTCTCACTAGTACCACTGAACTCAGAGTTTGGGCCACACAACTAGGTGTCTTGAAAGGCAAGATTTTGCTGAAAATGCAGTGTGTCTGGCAGAACTTATAGGCAAGATCACCCTTCACACTCTGAGTCACAAAGCCTTAACCACAGGTTCCTTCAAGCCAGTATGGACTCTGCCCGCCAGCCCTGAGCCCAACTAAGCCATCAGTGTGAGGTCGCTCCCCTCTGTGTCCTTTTCCTCCAGCCACTCTTAGACCCCCAATTCCGCATGCTGTTTCCCCTCTTCTTTTATCCAGGTTAGTTGCTTTCAGGAGATAACCTGAAAGTGATTCAAAACAAGATAATGAATGAAGGATAACGTTGAATTACCCTTTCCTGAGGGATTTTTCCTCTTCACTTTAACAAGGATCAAAGTCTGAAAGCTTAAATATGAATCCCTCTTTTCTGTTACCTAGGGATGATGTTCTTTTCTGGGACGGTGGGGTTTTTGCAGTGTGGGCGGGTCACATCAGGGGTGGATGTCACTCACGGGGGCTACATGTGGCTTTCATTGTTCATGGCACTCCAGCCACTCCCAGGCCACGTGGCGACCACGCAGGCAGCTCCCGCAAACCTCGAAGTCAGAGCGATTTCCCTGTCATCTCGGATGACTACACAGAGGGGTGCACATTACAAAACTGTCTTCTGCCCAGAGTGGTCATTTGAATACAAAGACTGCATCCACTAGACAACCTTACACACAACCTGGATTTCTCTGGTGCCTGCCTTTGGAGCCATCGTTTTCTCTCATCTCCATCACCATTACAGTAACAACAATACTAACAACTATAGTTAATGCTTACTGTGTCAGCCCCAGGACGAAAGTCTTCATACATGACATTTTCTCCCTATGAGGTTAGAACACTTATTTCTACTCACATAATCACACAACTACCTCCAAGAGCCTCGAGTCCTGGCACTGTGGTATTTAGAACTGAGGGGCAAGAATGACTCAAGGACACTTTTCCAAAACTTAAATTGTACCTGGGGTGGTGGCTCGGTCTAAGAATGGACACCAGCCAACATCAGGGCAGCCTACAGTCAGGGGAGAGACACTCAGCCTAGCCTGGAAAGTCGGGCCCCACCCATGAAGAAACGCAGATCCCCTGAAATGTCCTGTGGATGAGGAGCAGGTGGATAGGCCTAGGGAAGGCTGAGCAGGAGCTTCCTCCCTGGGGTCTGGTGGCTTCCTGCTATCTCGGAAGGCCCGGCACTTTCTTGGTGGTGGTCTCTTCTTCTTCTAGCCCCCCAGCCACTACCTGCCTCCAGAAGTGATCCTGGCCCCCTGAGTTTAGTGGGAGACTTCCTTTGAAGAGGGCAAGGACTGGGTGGAAGATACAAGTTAGTGTTTGAGCTTTTCACAGTCCCTTTGTAGCCCTGCTCTTGCTTCACAAAGACCCTGTGAAACAGGCTGAGAAAGTATTATCATCTCCATTGTGGAGGAAGGGAAGCTGAGACCTCGGGGTTTTCTGAGAAACCCTACAAGGGCAGAGGGGAGTGGATGGGTCACGAAGAGTTACCCCAAAACCTGTGCTTCTGGGAAAGAAATGGCGACGCGGACACTGCAGAAGGTTGAGGTCAGTTTGGCGACCTCTGCCCTGAAGGGCACATTGTGGGATGCGCTCATCAGCGAGCCACAGTGGCAGTTCCTGGAGCCAGGCCCACCAGGGCCCAGGCCCTCCTCCTGGCCTTTACTTCCCTCCCTGATGGTGGCCATGGCTCATGGCATCACTGCTCCCCATCTTCCTCCTTCCACCTTCTATACCCCCCATCCCCAGTGCCAGGGCATGAGGGGAGGCAGTGAGCGAGTTGGGGCTGCAGTGCCATGCTGACACCCCCTCCCACCCTCTCTCAGCACCCCGAGTCTCTCCACCTGCTCAGACCTCCCCTTGAGCTAAGAACCAGCACTGACATGGCATACACGTGCAGTGGTGCGTGTTGTTTTGACAACTTTAAGAAACCATTTAGGGTGAGAATAACAGCTCACACCGAACATACCCTATTGGGCTCAAAGCTAAGCTGTCTCGCCCCCGAGGCGACGCACTGAACCTCTACACTCGCCCCTGAGAGAAGGTCCACTTGGGCTTAGCTTTGAGGGTTAGAGTCTGGCTCAGCTCCCTTCAACAAAAAGCCTTCGGAACCAGGCTGGACAGTGGTGAGAATGGAGGTGACACAGGAGGACAAAGACGAGGGAAGAGCGCCAACAGAAGAGAGCACGCGGGAGCCAGAAGCCGGGCTCCCGGCCGGCCTCGGACGTGGGACAGCTAATGGCAGTCTCTTGACAGCCGTCTCCTGCGGAAGCGGATGGGCCTGGACATTTCCCGAGGAGTCTGACCCATATGTGGAGGAATATATACACACCGCAGTGATCAAGGGTGACAAGAGAGGCGCACACCAGAAGAGCTCTGCGGTCAGACTGTGATGCTGCTTCAGTGGGGACCCCCGAATAGGATATTAGGGACCCCGTAGCTGCACAGATGGAGTGGAAGTGCCACAGGCCCACAGACCTGCACCCAGCCATACAGCACTCTTGCCCCAGACCCAGGCACAGTGCTCCCTCCGGCCCAGGCCCCTACCTCTCATCACAGTAGGTGAACTTCATGTCCATACTGTGGCGGCTCAGGAAGGTCTTGCTGTCCAGCGGGATCTCCATGTGGGATGGGTGCTGGATGGGTTCACACATCATGATGAGGCAGGAGAGCAGGGGCTCCTTGTAGCCACTGAGGCTGCTGTGAGGTGGGCAGTTGTTGTAGACCTTCACCTGGCCAGTGCAGTGCAAGACCTGGAGACGAGCCATGGAGGATCAGACGTGGGGCCGGGAGCAGGGGCCGGGCCGCCTCTGGGACTCCAACCCACGCCTGATGTTGTCCTACCTTCCAGGTGGCTGACTTGAGGTTGACAGTTCGGCCTCTGTTGGTGACCGTGCACTTCATCCTCATGAAGAAGTCCCTCTCTGTGGACATGTCTTGGGTCTTCTTCCCAAAACTAGAGCCTAGATGGGGAAGGGTGGAGGAAACCCACTGAACTGAGTTTTTCACTGACATTCAGAAGAGGGGCCCAGTTGCAGTGTTTTCTGGGCAGCGTGTTGCTGGCATCTCCGAGCATCGCTTACACCAGCAGTCTGCCGTGAATGCAGAGTAAGATCCTGGCCTGTGGACTAAAGCTTTCCCACCTCCAGCTTGTCTCCCCACCTAGAGTACAAGCACCTGCAGGCCTGCGTTTCCTACGGGGATTCCCAAGGACAGCCTGGGCAAGACCGCCATCATCCAAGGGGACAGGCCTCTCAGATTAGACATGTCCCTCAGACATGCCTGTCTTTTCTCCATTCCCGTCCCATAGGAATTGGAACCCTCTTATGCCCAATAGCTGCATTTAGGATAATGTACCACCAGCCTTTTTCCTAAAGCGACAAGCTCAAGAGAAACCTCTGGTCCAAATCTCCTGGGATTTGGTGAGCAAGTCCATTCTGAATATGAGCTCAACATGGATCATATCCTTTCTCAGCCAGAATCAAATAAATCACCAAGACAGACAATATAGCTTCCTTCCTTACAGTCCCCACATAGCCTGCCCATTCAGAACTTTCTCCACTTTCTGTAAAACAAACTGATGAATGCAGTTAAGTGTCATCTCAGACCCTTGTCCATGTCTAAATTTTGCCTAATCCACCATCCCCAGCTTGGGCCGCCCAAGGTGCATGTCTACCTTCAGCCAGCATCACTGAACGATCCAGAGCCTTATTTCAAATACTCATATCCCTCCTGCCAGGCACAGCCACCGACACTTCCAGAGGGCTGTGATTTATTAGATTGGTGTATCCCCAAATACGTGTGTGTCCAGTGAATTGTCTCACCTTCGAGTCTACCTTACCGGGAGAACCCACTGAGTTATGGACCAAAGAGTGAACTTTAAAAAAAAATGTTTAAGAAAGAATATTCCTCCATCATGATCATAAAACCACACCTCCCAGGCTTAATTATGTTTCTTACAATTTTAATTTTCATAGGTGGGGTTTGCAAATCACGAGCTATTCCTGTAATCTTGAGACCTGGACCCGGCAGTGGGGCCAGCTCACGCGTTGGGGATGAGTGTGGCTGTGGCTGGTTTATTATGACTGTGGCCTCCTAACTTTCTAGCCTCTGGATTGTTGCCATTCTGCCACTTGATTAATCTCTCTAAACATAGTTTCAATCAGATTACTCCACTCCTGCTCAAAAACCTGCCATAGCTCCCCTCTGTCTACAGGATAAAGTTCGAGGCCCTCCCCCTAGCCTTCGAAGTCTCCCCACTCTGCCTCCCGCCCTTATCTTTCCCTAGGCGCTCACAGTAACCCTTTGCTTCCAGATCACGAGTCCACGCAGGGCGGCACCTTCAATAGGATTCGCTTGCTGATTCACTGAGCCCGAGTCTAAGTCCTCGATACATGGCCCAAGAGATGTAAAGTTCCCCTCAGATAAATGCAGTAGTATCACACTGTGAATCGTGGCACTGGAGAGCTGGAAGGGCTTAGACTTTGCCTGTTCCATCAGTTAGAAAAGACAGGCTCCCAGGAACAGAGCGGCGAGGTGCTTTGCCTCCGGGCACGTGTTCAGGCTGAGACGAGGGTCAGCGTTTGAACAGAGACTGAGAGCCCACGGACAAAGGGTTCTGGAGTGGCGCAGAGGGGAGAGACTTTGGTTTCCTCAGGCTGCAAGCACCTGCTTTAGGAAGGGATTGGACAGTCTGGTGGCCCACAGAGCCGGACAGCACGTCCCCGGCAGTGCAGCCAAGATGTGAATGGGCCAAGGGGTGCTTACTATAGAGCTAGTGGCCTGAGGCCTTCGGGTGGGAGAGGAGGGGCTGCACGAGAAGTCGGGGTGCAGGTCGGGGTGGGGGTGGGGCGGTGGCAGTTCCGCCTTCTGCAGGCCCAGGCTGTGGGCTCGGGCGGTAACAAGGTGGAGGTGGGCCAGTAAAGTGTCTGCTTCTGCAGCATGTACGGTGACAACAGCCAGACCTTGCAGGCTTAGTACCTCTGCTATTCAGGTTGCACAGGCACATGCCCATGACAGTGACAGGTGAAGGATGTTAAAGGGGATGTTTAAACATAGACATAATCTGCCCAGGGTAGTGACTGAATCTCGGGTTCACAAGGGATCTTGAAAGTCACTGAGCCCCACTTCTGCCCAAAGCCTCAGTCCTCTTGATAATATCCCCATTCATCCCTTTGCTTGCATGTCCCCAGTTATATGAGATGGAGCAGCAACTTCAATTGTCATTGCAAAGTGCCTTCTGCATGGGCGCCCCCATCCACCAGCATCTAGCGGGTGCCCCCACAGCTAGAGCATAGTACACTAGACCTTTTAAATCTCTTCTCCTTCAAAATACACCTGTCCTGTTATTTCCACCAAGGGACCAGGTTTAGTTCTTGGCTCCCATGGTAGCTAGTCTCCAAAGGCGGCCCCAGTAAGCCTCTCCTCCTGATAGTCGTGGCCTCCACACTGGATCGAGGCTGTCCGGTACTCGCTGAAACCAACAGAATGGGGCCGAGCGACCCCTGATGGATTTTTCTGATGGAATTCGTGATCCATCTCTCCTACATTCATAGGCAAAGGGACTACAGATGCTTTACCAGGTGGCACAAGAAGGAAGGAAACACAAGAATACTTTACCATTTTTGAGACTCAGGTTCTCACGGATCTCCTCGTGGTCACAGGGATGAGTGAAGTCAAAGATGCTGTGCCCCGTCAGCTCCACCTGTTTCCAAAACAAGGGCGGGCTTTGTTATTCCCAACCCCGAAGCAGAAGATGCCAAGCGGGAGCTGAGCCGCCTTCTCGATTGGGGGATAGGGAGGAGACTGAACCAGTTCTGCTCATATTCTCGATCCAGTGTCAGGTCCGCAGATACACAGACGTAACAGGCCTGCTGCTGGTGACAGGAACTTGATTCACAAGGGCTGGCCTATTAATCTAGTCAGCAGAGCGGCCCGCCAGGACGGCCACCAGCCATGCCACACTCAATGCCAGGGGGTGGAAATGTGTTCCTGCGGCTTGTGGCCTGTGATCAGAGAGGGGGCAGGGTGGGTACGTGCAGGGAGAGGTCAGGACGGGGGTTAAGAGTCTTCCACTGATTTCTACCCCCGAATGGAAACGTTTTCCCTTCATGAAAGACCCGGAGGAGGGTGTCACCTGTGTGAGTCCCATGAATTTGCTGATGTTTTCCGACAGAAAGATCATGTCACCATCTTGGGTCACCACGGCAATGAAGCCCTCCAAGGCTTTCAGGTACAGGTTGTCCATCTGCTGGTCAGCCTCAGCTTCAGACTCATTTTCAGAGCAAACTGGAAAGAGAAGGGGATTGGATGGCTTGCATGAACCGATGTGACTGGCACAGATGGACGTCTACCAGGGCTGGTCCGAAGGCATCAGGTGGACTGTTCTGGAAATGTACATGCCAACCATCTAAGTGTCTGCCACGTGCCCAGGTAGTGGGCACGGGGTGAGCACACGGGATCAGTGAATGTGTCAGAGCCACAGGTGCTGCTCTTTCTGCAGAGGAACGGAGCAGGCCCAGGCAGGCACAGGCTGGCCTTCAGAGCCAAGGGTTAGGCTGTACAGACCAGTATCCTGATGGACTTGCCTCAGTTTTGCTAAAACGGTGGAACAAACAGGGAAATTCTTTCCTCTTCACACCCTGGTTTGGGTGGCTAGCCTATGGGAGGGGAGCTCATCTGGGAATGTCCTTATACCACACACATACCCACACTAGATCCCTGCTTCGGGTGTCTGCCAGCTAACCCGGCAGCTGAACTGATGATGATGAACTGAAGTCCGGGTGTGGGTGATGCCTCTGACAACATCTCCATTTAACCAGCGGCTTGAGGAGAGATGATTTAACACGGTGCTTTCAAACTTCAGCGGCTCCAGAGTCACCTGGAGGGCTTGCTCAAGCAAGGATTGCTGGGCCCAGGACTGCTGTATCATGTGTGGGGCTAAATGCAAAGTAAAAACGTGGGACCTCTTGTTGCAAATTTAAACCCAGTCCAGGGCCCTTCTAAGAGTGGTGCCCTGTGGCACTGCACAAGTTACACGCTCAGGAAGCTGGCCCACAGAGGTCGTCACTGGGGAGGTTTCAGTGGGGAGCCGGGGATCTGCTTTTCTAACAAGTTCCCAGGTGATGCCAACACTGTTAGCCTTAGAGTAACCACTTTAACTCAGGGTCCTACAGATGACCCTAATGCTGGGGCAATCTGCCTGTTTGGGCAGGTGGTGACCTAATTTGGCGAGGAGAGGTTTTCAGCACCATTTCAATCACACCAGACAGGTGACCACCTTCCTCAGACACCAGAGGCGAGCCCTGTGCTTTCTGGCCTATGAAGAGGATTTTTTTCTCTTCCATTTCTTTGATCTCAATGGCAACACTGACTTCAAAATCTGGAGTAATCCCAAGACAACCTTATTTGAGTTAACTAGGCCCAGAGGAAATAGTTCTGCTTAAAATTTCCTGTTTTTAACAGTTCTGATGCAGCTAAACCGGTTTCCATCCATGTCCAGTGCACTTGCTTCCAGGAGGTGGCAGAATTGGCCACGGCCGCTGGCCAGCTGGCCTCTGGGAGGGAGGGAGAGGGGTGCTGGGGGGCCACGAATGGAAACAGAATGTCTTGGAACTGAAGTCACAATGGCTGGAGGATGAGGAAGCCAGTGGGCTGGCCCCCAGGGGCCCTGGGACAGCCAGGCCTCTTTCCTCTGTGGAACTGTTTGCTCCTGCAGCACCTGCTATCCTCCTGGGGCCGCTCACTGTCCGCTCGGATCCGTGGGGTGGAGGCGGACCTTCACACAAGAGGCTGGGGGCTCGCACTCATCACCCTCCTGCTGAAGACTGTTCTGCCTTTTTCCTGTGAACATCCTGTCTTCCCCAATGTATCATCGATCTCTGACGCAGTGTCAGCACATGGAAAATTCACTCCTTAGCTATGCAGTCATTACGTTCCTACTATGTGTTTGCCCGATGCTCTGCACAGAGCAGGAAATCATGCATCTGTGAACAAGCGTCACTTACTCTGTGCTCAGTCCTGTCCCAGGGAGAATCAGGGCTACAGAAGGGTGTAAGAGCAGCCCTTCCCCTCAAGGACTCTACTGGTGGTAAAGACAAAGCCAAAGTGCTGGAAGGTTACACAACAAGGGAGAGAAATCCATGGTGCCCAACAGAGAGGAACCCACAGTAGGTGCTCAATAAGCTGCCAAGTGGGTCTCTAAATCTCCCGGGGTTTTCTGTTCGCAGGTCCTTGCTTCCTAGGACCCTTCAGGGTCTGACCTGAGAGAAGAGGGGCAGGTCCCCCAAATCAGAGGCACTCTGCTGAGAATGAAGCCTGCTCTGCCCAGGGAGCACAAGAGTCTTTAATGCTAAAAATAGCCCCTGTAAACAGGCTTTGATGACTCCCCACAGCCAGGATATGCGCTGGCCGAGGTTTCGGAGCACTTTTTCCGGAGCACTGCTCATTTCCTTCAGGCAGCACCACCCTGTGGGGCGGGACCCTCGGGCAGTGGAGCTGGGCATCTGAGGTGAGTGGGCAGGGTAGCAGGGCAGACGCTCCTGGCGGGGTCTCTGAGACCAGGCTGTCACACGGTGCTGCTGGTCAGGATGCATTTTTATGCCACCAGGGTCACTATCCTTCTTTGTTTCCTACTCTGAGGGGTTCCATGATGGCTTTGATTGCTCTTAAAACCATTCTGCTGTGATCGCTCTGGCTCAGGTGCACCTGACAGACAGGCACCTCTTAGTTGTCAGTGCAAGGGCTTTTCTTTTAAACCAGGTCCTTCCTTCCAGCTCTCCCAAGGCCACAGAAGCTTCCGCTGCCCCTCTACCATTCCTGGGTATACCGATTGCAGGAGCAGTGTCGGTCAAGCCATGAGGAAATTAGTTTTGGATCACTTACTGGATCATTAGCCATACCTTTAAACTCCACCAGTTCCAGGTAGTAGTAAGCTTGGGCTGCCCTCACCTCTTTGGCAGGAAGCTCTGTGTTGTGCCTGATGCTGTGGGTGTGCAAAGGGCCTTCCAAGTCCATTGGGGATTCACGCCTTCGTTGTCCACATAACTTACTACCCTGTCTTACCCTCCGTACCAACCTTCGTAAGCTGTAGCGTGGGGTTGGGGTTAGCAGATACCTACTGATGGACCAGCTCCCTCTTTGGTTTAAGCTAAGGGAATGATCTGAACAAGGTCAGTATCTCTAGAAGAGATTATGCATTAGCTGCTCCTAGCCATTCGTGTCCTACCTAGCACGAGTCGGTTTATCAGTTCTTCTCTAAACAGGACAGAAACAGGCCTTGGTTTGGAGGGGGTACAGTAAAAAGGTAGGGGGTGAAAACTTAGGAAGGACATCTGAAAGTGGTGCATAAGGAGGCTCCAGAAACTATCTGCTGCCACAGTTTCCCACTTTGGTTCCACTTTCCCTGCATGGAAAGGTCACGGTTAAAACTTTACAATCATTTGTGCCACATTTTAATATCTTTCCCTGAGTAGTCCAGAGATCAGGAAATCATAATCTCTTATTAAGATTGATTGATGTCTTCACTAAGCAAATACCAAGTCAATAATAAACCTGATATTTCTCTTTCGAAAGCTCGCTTCGTGTTAACCTCCAGCTCTTGAGTAAAATAATTTGATTTCACCGCATGTGAGTGTGGGGAAGACAAAGATCTGTTTTATGGTGAAAAGCCGATTTTGCATTTTTACTGCTGTTTAATGCCCTTCAAATGCAGAAGTGGCCCTCATTTGGTCTCAGATTGTGGGGCTCATCTTGAAAGAGGATTTAAGACAATCAAGTGGCATTTCCACCGATGTTCCCGTCAGAGTGTGTTCTGTTCTCGGCCCAGCATGGAAGCTAATATCATAAAGCTATTGTTTCAGTTTGCTTCCTGTGATACGAATCTCAATCCGCAGCCCAGACTCCTAGCCTGAATTTCTTAGCATTGAGGTTTCCTCTCCAACATTCCCACACAGAACAGCCTACTGTGAAAATCAAAGGGAAATGTGTTACTAAGTAAAGAAGAAACTTTTCTAAAGCAAAACCTGGTCTTTTTTAGCCTTTTGAACTCTGAGGTATGCAACCAGCTATTTCCTATTATAAAATGAGCCGACATCACTGCTCACCTTTGTTAGAAATGGTTTAATCAATGAGTCTGTTTTGACTTGGACAAGCTTACAACTCTGCATTTTGATAGAAATTGCTGAAAGGTAGGTAAGAAGACAGTATACTTATTATATGTGTTATTTATATATATTCTTGGAAATCAATTTACTTGTTCATAATAATTTTGATTTCTAACTATAACTTATGAGAGCCTACTATGTGGCAGGCAAGAGGATAAGGGCTTTCACGTTCATGATCTCAATCCTCAGAGAGCATCCCAGGTAAGTGCTGTCATCCTCTTTGTGCAGCTGAGGAAAGTCAAGCTCAAAGACAGTAAAGAGATTTAGATGAGGTTGCAGAGAAAGAAGGCAGCCAGACTGAGGTGCCAACACAGACTCTATTTGCCCACAATTCCTGTCCTTCTTTACACTGAGTCATATATGTGGAAAAAGCAAAATATGATTAGAAAAAAAAAAGAGTTCCTGCCTCCCATACAATTCCTGGAGATGATTTCAACAATTGCTTCAGAGAAGATGTGGTGGGAGCCCGGAAGAGAGGGTAGAAAAAGGGGGTGTTGAAAGTCATCTATCTCCTCCTCCCCCAGGCGATGCTTGTCTTATGAGAACTGCTCCTCCAAGGACACCAGGACCAAATGGCCAAATGTAGACACTTTTTATCCTTTTCTGTCATTTCTTTCCTTGGGACACAGAGGACCAGAGCTGACATGCTGAGGATCCTGGTTGGCCTGGGGCGGACTCCAGCCAGAGGGCAGGCAGTTTGTGTCCACAGTTTGCAACAGCTCAGTGGGGATGTGTGCTCTCTCACTGAGGCCACTCTGGTCCTTTCTCCCTGGGCATGTCTGGCACACAGGGAGCTCACGTCAGCACACATGCAAGCAGACGTGCTCAGGGGCCCTGCGATTCACACTTTTCCCGAAGCCAACCTCTGAATCACTGTGAGGGAAGATTGGGCTTGCGTGAGACAGTATGGAAAACAAGGCTGTGCACCGAGAGAAAGGAGAGCAACACCTCCCTGACTGTGAGGACCCCCCCACCCCCACCCTCGCGTTTCCCACACACCCAGCCCTTGTCAGCACCCTCTCCTGACCAGGCCTGCACGTTGCTCCTGCCCTCACGTGTCTGTCTTTCTCATGTTCCTGGTACATACTCAGCCGTGTGCTAACCGTGCAGCTTAGGGCAACCTTAACCTATTTTGTGCCTCACTGATCATCATCTGTGAAATGTTCTGCAAGTCCAAATTCAACCAAAGCGGTGTCCCAGGATTAGGGTATCACCTCTTTCAGGGCTCTCTGTTGGTGGAGAGATGGGGGTGGGGGTGGAAGGAAGCAATGGTTCCCATGAAGGAATTAATGTCTAAGAGTGAAATTTCAGGTACTAGCACAAGGAAGTGTTTGCCCACTGCCTGCCTGCTCTGTGTACGTGCACAGAGTAGACACCACTAGGCACTGCTCACCTGCGCAGGGAGGCGAGCCCGTTTGGAAGGAAGCGGCACACAGGCCCTTCGGCCCCTCCTGGAGCACGTATGATGACGAATCTGCCGCTGCTCACATTGTTTCTTTGAAAGTATTTATAGAGCATGTCTTTGCCTTTGGCTCTCCCCCACATGTCTGCTCTTTTCCAAGACTCCTTAGACTTCCAGGACAGGGTTAGCCCTCCAACCCTCAGACCCACGGAGCTGTCATCCTATTTTCTGAAAGTCTTTCCCCCATATCCTTCCTGTGCTCCAGGGCCCAGAATAGCGCAAGCCGCCCGGCCTCCCAGCCCCACGCTGGGTCCCCCTGCTCAGGGCTTCTTTCCCAGAATAGCCACTTCATAACAGGATGGCAGAGCCCACCGGCTCCCAGGCACGAAAACCAAACGCAGCCACAGAAGGACCTTCCCCGCCCGCTCGCACACCGCCTGCCTCACTGCCACCTCGGGCGCTGCCCACCTGAAGGACCACAGCCAGGTGGGGACGGACACTACCCACTGCCCAGTGTCCCTACGACACTGGCGGATTGAACAGAACTGTCACATAGGGGCCGAAACTGGAAAGCTGCTCAGGCTGCCTCTCTCCGGTCGGGACTAACAGGAAATGGTGTTCTGAAGAATGCAAACTCGGAGAAGAAAGAAGGACCTGAGACTCGCGGAGACACCGGGGAGAGTCAGAAGGCGCTGGTTCCGTGGGGGGCTGCGGACCCGCCCGCGGGAGTGAGCGCGGTGGGCCAGGGGCCCGGGCAGTTCTCACACACACCCTGTGCAATGGGCTTTTTTAACCCCTTTTACGGATGAGAACACCAAGAGCAGAGACGCCAAATAACCTGCCTGGCATCCCGGCCGGTAAGCGGAAAGAGGTCAAATGCACGTTCTGCTCTTTGGGAGAAAGTAGCTGCAAGAGAAGCACCGCAACACCCCTGAGGATTCCGTCCAGCGTGGGGTGCGGGTCTACGGACAGGCTCCTGGGAGGCCAGCAGAAGCTGCGCTAGTTCTCCCAGCCCCCCGCCCCCCATCCTTCTAGGTGCCCAGGGGCTCCCTTGGACCTGTCCTTGGCCGTACCCACGGCACAGCTCACTGCTGGAAAGGAGATGTGTAACGTGAAGGAATAAAGCACCAATGACAGCGTTTCTGTGGGTGGCGGTTTTGCAGTGGGAATTCCTGGGTGGGGAGACTGTTCGGTGGCCTTCTAACTCCTGTACAAGCCTGCTGTGTGTAGGGACACACTGGTAAGGCTGCTGGCAGCGCCAGCCTGGGGCAGTCCACCAGGCTCACCTGATGACAGGAGCTTGTGTGTCCGCAGGAAGCTGATAGCCAGCCGCATGATGGAGGCCTTGTCCAGGTGGGAGCTCACACTGTGAGGCAGGGGCAGCTCGTGGGCCAGCTCATAGAAGACTTCCGTCTCCTTGCTTCGCCGGCACCTTGCTGCATCCCGGGACTTCTCCTTCCTCCTCTCGGAGCTGCTCCTAAATTGGAAGAGACGAGGTTAGTCCCTAAAATGTCACTGTCATCCTATCGCACCCCTGATCAGGACATCCCCAGGGTCTCTCAACCCATGGTACAGCCAAGCTGTCCCACTGAACCTCTGAGCCTAGTCGTCTGAGCCTCACACGGCCTGCTCCCGCCTGTCAGGGGCGTGTGTGTGTGTGTGTGTTCCCCGCTTTCCTCCTCCTGTACGCCCACGGCGTCTAGGACACGGCCTCACATGGTCTCAGCAAAGACCTGCCAGTTAAATTCAGGCCCTGGCAGTGCCCTGGACCTGGTCCTGCGTTATCTGGGAACTGAGGTGCATGTATAGTGATGGGGAGGGAAATGTGACAAACTGTAGCCAGTGACCCAGGTGGCTGTGTCAAAGGCCCTGGAAAACCAAATGAAAACTGATTCAAGATGCCCTTTCTAGGTGAAATGCACTTAGACAACGTTAAGGCCGGGACTGAAGCTTAGATCCCGATTCGCATCAGAGAGGCTTCCACGGGGAACATCGAAAATGCCATCAGGGCCCGAGAAGAACCCCCCGGCAGACGTCTGTCAGTCTGGTGACCCCAAGTGCCGCTCTGCCAAGGGTTACAGAGGAGAGCGCGCGCTTTCGAACCCTGCCAGCACAGGTTACAGCATGCCCCCTGCTCACTCTGCTCTGCTCCGCAGGACAGAGGACCACGCACCCCAACACCGGTCTCCTTCAGGAAGTCCCGACAAAAGCCCGGATCTTCCTGGAGCGCCCCTGCTACCGTCTAACCGCCGAGTTGAAACGCCAGACTCTCTGTTCATTCAAACTATATAAACTGCTTAGCCTCACTTCTCCCACCTGCAAAATGGTAATAACGGTGCTTATACCCCAGAGAGTTAGTGTAAGGTTTCAATACGATAATTTGTGTACAATTTTTAACTGCAGGCCTAATCCCCACTGGAAGCAATGTTAACTAATATTAATAACAAACAGGTCTGTCCTTGAAAAGATGATCGTGAGAGTACAAACATTACAGAAGAGGATAGTCCAACCTGATTTTCATAGAAACGTATTATATATAACAATACGAGGGCCGGCTGGGAAAACTCCAGCCATAAGTGCCTCCATTTTTCATATTACATGGCTGCATACTTTCTGGACAGCCCTTACATAATGCCCACTGCTCCTATAGCTGTCACATACATAGCACTTAGTATATCCCAGGCACTGTTTGGAGCACTATTACTTTAGCTTTAATCCTTACAACTACCCTTGGAAGTAGTTGTTATCGCTAATTTATAGATGAGGAAACGGGTTCACAGAGGCCTCCCAGCAGGTAAATGGGGAAGCGGGCTTTGCACCAGGCAGGTGGGCTCCAGGCCCCAGGCCCCTGACCACAGACTGTCCTGTTTCTCTATACACAAAAAAGTAAGTAATTTCAGGATGGCAAGGTTATGGGGGACTTCTTTCTTTGTTTTTTTTTTTTTTTCTTATTTTCTCAAAATCGCCTATATTGTATGGTTAGTAAACAAGCTTGTTTTATTTGTTTATTATTTTTTGTTTTTGTTTTTTTAGTGTCCAGTGCAGTTCACGGCTCCCAAGGCCGCATCCCACCAGGTCCAGCTCCCTCTGTCCTCCCTCTGAGATTTCCAAACCACAGACTGCTGCTCCTTTTATTTGGCTTTGTAGCCTGTTATCTGGACAGATAATCTATTTGGGGGGTTCATGGAATGCTGACATGTTTTTCAAACCCTTCGAGATGTGGGGCAGAGGCACCATTTTGACTTTACGACATGCTGTCTTTAAAGAAATAGAACATCCAGCTCCCTGGGCGGATCAAGCACCACGTACTCAGACTGCGGAAAGAATGTCCAGAAGCTGACCATCAAGAAACTTCCGAAAAATTGAGAAGGGGTGCAATGGTGGTTCTTGTCCTCTCTATTTTTTTCTGTTTCTTCTACCTAATGCCTGTTTCCACTTCTCCCCATGACTTCCAGCTCCCAGAATTCTCTCCCCTGCACCCCACCCATCCCCACCCCTTCAGACCTGCCCTCAGGGTCATGTTGCTTTTGCACCAGACCTTCAGTGACACTTTGAATATTAGTTCCTCCCATTTGCATGTTAATCCTGACCTTTGACTATGGAGTAAAAGCAGTTGTTCTAGGTTTGTAGGCATCCTGGCACAGGAAAGGAGGATAGGAAGGCGACAGGAGACTTTATCCATCACACCATTGTGTCGTGAGAGCCAGGTAAAGGAGAACCAGCGTCTTTAAGACGTTGGATTCCATTCTCCAGCACCAATACTCGTGTTCTCCCCAAAAGCATTATCAGTACACGATCAGTCATCATGGGCATCTGGAGAAGCCATGCTGGAGCGGGAAGAGGTCCCCGGCACAAGCTGTGACATTGATGCCAGTGTCTGCATGCACAGAGCTTCCTTTTGCCATTGCCCCTTCCTTGGACTGCACGAGCAGACGAGATAGAACTGGAGGGGGAAAGGCAGCGTGGAGTTGGGGCTCTGTCTGGCAAGGGCATTCGACATTTGGATCCTACTAGGTTCCTTGGATGAAACAAATGTTTATTGACTCCTAGTTTTGTGCCTGGCATTGCACCAAGAACCTTGCATACTATTCTCTCATTTTACTTTTCTGAACAACACAATATGGTAGGGATTGTGAACGTAATTTACACACATAGAATCTGAGGCTCAGACAACACGTAAGTTGCCCACGGTCACAAAGTGAGTGCCTGTATAAGCCCCTGGAGACCGTGCAGTCGCTGAGAGCTGACACTCAGAAGTCCTGAGACACATGGATACTCCCTGTTTAATTCCATCCTCGCAAACTACATGTGAGATCGGCAAGACAGGCATTGCAGCTGTCCCCATTTCGCAGATAGGGAAACTGAGGCCCACCACAGGTAAGTGATTTACCAAGAGTGGCCCAGCTAATTAGTGGCAGAGCTAGGGCTAGAACCCATCTCTTCCTAGGTCAGTATACTTTCCACCATTTAATGGTAGGAGGGAGTGGCTATGGCGAGAAATAAAGGAACAGCAACGTCTTAACATTCAGAAAAAGACTGAGAATCTCTCCCAGCCTCTTGGTTTTAAAAGTCAGGAGCTCCGTTTTTAGCTACCTTGTTTTTGCAGCTGTGCTCTGGGGACTAACATGACTGTAATTAGATTATCTAGTTAACTGTGACACAGCCCAGAGATATCTGTCTAATGTTGACTCTTGGAAGAACAGACAAAAATGTGTTAACACTGCCAAGATTTAATTAGCAACACTGAAGGACAAGTATCATTAACGCCGAGTGTGAAGTCAGGCCTCCTGAGCCCCACCGATGCGTACACAGCCGGCGTCCTCACGCAGCGTAGCACAGGTCAGGTCTCCGAACGAACGGAAGAGAGGACCCGCGGGCAGGAGGGCTGGTGTTTTAATACACTAGACACGAGTCCATCTAACTGTCTGATTTGGGCCAAGAAAATGCATTCTTCGTTTTCTGATAGCCTCATCGATAAAATAAGTGAGATCGCATGTCCTGTCAGGACCGAAGGAGATGAGTAGTGTTGAAGGATAAGGCACACCCTGCTCTACTGTACTCCATAGATGCTGTGCTGTTGGTTTTACAAAGTGAAGGCAAGACCCACCAGCAAAAAGATTAGGGCGGTTTTATCGTGGTGTTTGTTGCTGTTTCTTTACTTCTCGCTAAAGGCACTACCTCCTACCGGTGCAGTGGTCTGGAACCAAACCCACAGTGTCTCTGAGGTATGCCTGTGCTAGAAAGCTCTGCACAATGAAAACCATCATGGCAGATAATAATGATCCCATTATCTGGCTAATCTGAGTATTAGTCACATTCAGACTTTGGCCATAACTGCTGCTCTTTGTTCCCAAATCAATGATAGGGGCTGGAGGTGTGTTTGCCGGCAGGCTGATCTTGACCAGTTCTGTGTCATGTTGCTGAACCATCTTAGGTCAGTGAGGCTTAATTTCCTAAAATACTTGTACTTTACTTGCTCTCCCAGAGGGTTCTAGAATTAACTGCAATAGACCAGATTTTTTTTTTTTTTAAATGACAATTCTAGGCATGGCATGTTAGAATTCTCCAGTTTCTTATAGAAAAATATTTTGGCCCATGTTTTTCAGATCCTCAGAAGAGACTCAGAAGTTTATTTCTTATTCCAAATTGCTCTTTCTTCAAAGTTCCTGCCCCTGTCTTTCCTTGGTGGCCCTCCAGTGGCCATGATCCTACACAATATTTGGTATATGGAACACACAGCATAAACCTGGCCCCGGATAAATGCATCCCTGTGCAGACCCAGAAGTGTTTACTGAGCCCTGCACTGGACCTTGTGGACCTGCCGAGTGGATAAGGCATACGCATCCATTTCTTGTCCTCGGAGAATGCAGCACAGTTAGGAAGCCAACAACTTCAAACATCTCTATTAACCAGAGAGCTAAGTATAGGCAATAAACACTATAGGGGGTTAAGATAAGAAATGAACTGGTGTGAGCCAAAAAGGTCAGAGGGCTATGGAGGGCGGCAGGATCTCAGCTGATCCTAGGACAAACAACAATACCCTATGACGTTGGAGGGCATTGTTCCCCCCATGTTATCTCATGAAAGTCTCAGCAACACCGAGAACTAGGAACTCGTATCCCCGTGTCATACATGAAGGAGTGGAGATTTAGAGAGGTGAAGTAATTTACTAAAAGACGTTGTCTCAAACCCAGTTCTTCTGGGTCCAAGATCAAAGGTTTCTCCACTGGGAGCCAGGAAACACTGTTACACCTTCAATGCGCACTGTGCTGTTCTAGATCCTTTCCCACAAGCTTCTGGAACAGAGACAGTGACAGGGAGATGCCATGGGGAGTGCGGGGAGACTGTCCTTAAGTGAGCACCCACTCACCTCGGGGAAATCCTGGAGCCTTGGGGGTAGGATAAGGAGCACTATCTGAGTTCAAACGGCGTGTGAGGACGAAGAAAGGAAGTCAGTGCTGGGGGCCCTCACAGGAAGCTGCTTCCAGGCTGCAGAGCAGGAGGGCGGTGAGGTGTTCTCAGAAATGATTCTATAAAAGTGCTCCATTAAAGCTGCAGGTCCGACCTGCACGTGTGTATCTTTCCAAGCAGTTTCTGGATTTTTTTTTTTTGACATCTTAATATGCACACATTTATAGTCTCCCCAAGTTGTAAACTCAAAAGTCTGAAACACTAGATCCCAACTAAGGAAAGCAACCACCTGAGGACCAGGCAGCCAGTCAAAAGAAGAAAACTGACTGTCCTAAAGCTCCAGCCAGCCAGGATCTGTTACAACTCAACCAGGAAAAACCTCTTGGTCCAGAGCCTTCGTTACCTTAAAAATGACTCCACTTCGGGGTCACTGCTCCAAGGCTAGCTTAGGGACTCCCACTTAAGTCAATAATTGAATTATTATCAGCTCTTGGTCAAGATGATCCTGGTTTCTGGCTTCCAGGTGAACACAGCCTTGGGCGGGGTCTCCAAGATGTCACCAGCTGCACCAGTGGGGTTGGCTGCTTAATTAGATGTTAACAATCTCCTGACCTTTAGTGTGATCAGGACTCCCATGCCCAATGCCTGTGAACCATCAAGGTCACCTGTAAGGCTAGAGGGCTTAGAAAAAGAAGGATTTCAGCAGGTCAAGGAGAGACACTGAAGCTAATTAAGCCATCTTAGATCTGTCTATTGGTTGGTAGTAAAATTCCAAGTGAGTGCCAATTTGCAGAAGTTGTGAATGGAAGAAATGAAGGTCAAATGCAATGGGGAGGGTCTCTCAGGACCCTTCACATTCACCACGAGCTTTGCGGCTGCTGCGCAAAGGCTGCCTGAGGCAGGAACACACCAGCTTCAGGCCCCAGCGATCGGGACGAGTGGCAGGCCCGCACACCTAGGGGTGATTGTTTAGCGGATTAAGTGAGAGCAGAGCCAAGGCCAGTGCTGCTCAGTCTTGGCTGCTCCCTGGAGGAGCCTTAAAAACTGATGCCTGGTCTCTGGAATCACCCTAGAGATTCCTATATCAGATCTGGGGTGCAACTGGAACATCAAGGGTTTAAAGCTTCCCATGGGATTCACAAGTGCAGCCTGCACTGGAAACAACTCTTGCAAAGCAGTGAGCTTAACAATAAAAAGGCCCCCCACCCTTTTTCTGTGGAAGGCAAAGGAAACATTTATTGAACACTGGGGCTAGGTGCATTTCATAAATCATCTTATCTGATCCTCACTTAAATTATGCAGTGTTTTGGGTCTCTCTTGTAGAACAGGAGTTCTTAAAGTGGGGTGAGTTGTAACATATGCTTCCTGGGTGAGCATTAGCACAGTTAGCCTGCAGCAGAATCACCTGGAGGCTCGTTAAACCGCAGGTTTCTGAGCCCGTGACCATACGTCTTTGAAGGATTCACACGCAGGCCAGCTGCTTAACCCTAACCACACTCTAAGATGCACTCTGTCCACACACACTATGGCCAGCAAATTTGGAGTCAGCATCCTAAACCAAACTTTTATCTAGGAGCTCCTGTGACCATCACCGAACCAGATCTATGGCTGACAAGAGAAGGAGGTGAAAATAAGGAGCCGTCCCTCAAAGGAGCCAGCTTGGGAAGGTACAGACTTTAGTGAAGTGGCCATTGTGCTAAGCATGTTGAGAGGTTTTTTAAGAATTAGTTTCAGAGCCACACAAGAAATCAGTCGTAACACTTCATAAACAGGCCTCGTTCGAACCCCAGTTACCCGCCCCCTCTAGTTGCCAGACTTGGCAGTGGGTGGAATTTGGTTGTTTGAAAGAATAAAATGTGCCCTCAAAGATAAGGCCTTGCCACAATGGAAGGTTTTCAAAAGAATGGTCTTTGGCTCTGAAAGCAATTCAAAAGGAGAGGCAAAAATGTTTCAGAAGAGGGCGGTGCTCTGGTGGCCAACTTTCTGGGGACATTCCGATGTCTCTCCAAAGGCAGTAGTGATCAGTAGCTGGGTCAGTTACATAGAGGAGGAGAAGGTATCAAGGTTAGCCAGTCAAAATACAAGAAGCCAATGAGCACGTTCAGGAGGAACTGGGCAGATCACACAGACCCGGACCAGGGGAGCAGGACACCAGTACACGTCTGTATGCAGACCGCCCGTGAGGGACACGGTGTCTGCCCTGAAAGAGCCCACAGCCCAGCTCGGAGATGAGGCTGAGGCGACAGACCAGGACAGCCAAAGTCCTGGGGGTGGGGGGATTCGAAGAGGAGGTGAGGGCCGCTGCAGGTACAACAGGGACGGATGTTTTCACTCACCCCTTCCCTGAAGGAGGAATCCTGAAAAGTGTCTCATACCTCCACCTCCCCTCCTCTGGGGCTGAGCCCCCGGCCCCCTGACTCACTCCATGGCCTGTGCCTCTGGAGAGAGGGCCTGGATTGCATTCAGAGCTGACAGTAATGTGTGGGGCCCACCCAACATGGCCCTCTTCTGGTCCGTTCTGCTTGGGGCCCACTGCAGATGCTTATCTGGTGGCCTCCGCTCCAGGCAGCCTTGGAAGAGGGAGCAGCAGATCCAGTTACCGAGCAGCCCTGTAGGTACAGCCCATTTGGGGCTCCAGACAACCCAGCTCCTTGCATAACCGGAGGACATGTACGGTCCCCAGCCCAGCTGGGAAAAGGCACGCATGTACACGAGTAGCAGTGACAAACGGTCCCTGTGCTTAGCTTCGCCAGCCCAAGCCTTCGCGGGGTTCTCTTTATTCAACATATGCGTGAGTGACACTTTACATTTGTATTGCTTATTTCAAAGCACTTTAAAAGTGTATCTGTAAATCTTGGGCAATGGGATAGAGAGCAGGTACTAGGATTCCCATTTTAGAGATGAGGAACACTGAGGCTCGGAAAGGTAATGGGAATGTGTGGAGTTGGAGCACCGCCCTCGAGCTCTGACTCTTCAGGGCACGTGAACGGGGAGCCCATTGCCCACCAGCACTGGACATGTCACGCAGATGGAGACAGACCTTCATTGAGCATCACCACCCCGTAACCTAGTTTAGCTTAACAGGTCATTTCCTTTTAAAAAAATGTTTTGGTAGAAATAGGGCAATGCACATTTCATATTGGCAACTTTGAAAATACAGAAAGGTATATAGAAAAAGAAAATCTCATTGGATTTACGGCGTTTTACTTAACATTTCATCACATTTTAAAGACTTCTTTAAACATATTTCTAACAGCCAGTGATGTCATCTTGTGTGGGTGGATCACAATACACTTGACTATTGTCCAGATATAGTTTCTAATTTCTGGCTCTTATAAATAACACATGCTATCTGCCTTTGTATCAGGCGTTGCTTTTTCATTTTTTTGTACGAAAAGATGACGCGTATCCAGCTTGCTGCCAGCTCCCCACAGCTGCCCCCCAGGGACCCCTTGGGAAAGCTGAGGAGATGCGTTTGGCAACATTAGTGCCTTCAGGGCCACGGCCACTGGTACCGAACGTGGAGCCCCAGAGGAGGTGTATCGGGGGGAAGGAAAGCAGGGCGTGTGCACCGTCCCGAACTTTCCCTGCCACAGGTGCCTTTAGGCTTCCTCTTTCCCTCATGCCATGTCCAAGTGAGAGCATCTCAAGATGCTTTCTACTGAAATTGGGGACCCAGTTCTGGGAAGACAGATGGTCACTCTCACGGGTCAGCAGGACCTCATCCCTCAAGGTGAAAAGTGTTCCTTCCACCTACCCGCCTCTCCCCACACCCAGCGCCCTGGCAGAGCAGACCCGCTGCCATCCGCACCCAGGAAAGGCGAGGACGGCGGGCAGAGAGAGCAGACGCGTGCCTGGCCCGCCACTGCCCTCTCTGACCTGGATGCGCGCTCCCGCCCAACCCCTGCAGACTGCAGCCGAGGGACTGACCCCAGGACTGCCGCCGCCGCCATTGCAGCCAGGAGAGAGCCACGTGCAATGCTCGTAGGCTGATCAAGAACTCCCATCGTACTACCTCTGATTTAATCCCAAAACAATCTCATGAGAAAACCCCCCCGAGGATGTTAGCGACAGTCCCCCTATCACTGGACCCTAAATCCCATCCTCTTGATTTTTAAAACTCCATCCTTAGGGCCGGCTCCAGGCCTACTCCCCGCGGACGCCTCCCTGGCCACCCTCGCTCCCTTCCCCGAGGCTTTTCCTGCCCACATCGCTCCCTGGCTGGCTGGCTTCTCCTGCAAACCTCCTGCTGCTGGAACTGGGTTGTAAGTAGCTTGGTGCTTTGTGCGTTGGGGGCACAGACACAACAGCTACCTCTGTGCATCCTTCAGAGGACCTTGGGCCACGCAGACAAACTGGGTAAGTATTTGCTAAGTGGTTGTAAGGACAATTCAAGTGTGCTCTCTACGCTTCTCCTTTCCCTCTCAGAGGAAAGACAAAGTGACCGCAGCCACCTTGGCTTCCCGGCCAGGCCCGGGCGCTGCAGCTGGCCAGCCGGCTTCAGTCCTCTGCAGCTCCCCTTCCCTTCAGGGAAGAGTTAAAGCAGTGGGAAGGCTGCTTCCCACTTGGAAATCTCCATTTCCTCATGCAGCGTGAACAAGAGAACATCTATGGACAGGGGCTGAGGCAGCCAACTGCACAGGGAGTGAGCTCACTCTGAATGGGGCTGTTCTAACACCCGCCAAGTCAAGTCATTAAGATGCCATCCCTGAGGTGCAGCCCCAAGCGTCACCTCTCGATATCCCCCTGCAGCCCTGCCGGCAGAGAGGATGAATGGGGAGCACAGAGCCCAGTGAAAGCAAGCTCTTTCATGAGCAGGGGGAGAGGGGAACCTCTGTGTTTGCGTGAGTGGGGGGCAGGGGTGCTGCAGAGGAGGCAAAAGTAGAGGTCCTCCTGTCTCCCACTGCCCCGTTCACCACACTGAACTAAGATTAACCCCCTGATTCATGCAGACTTGCCAAAACAACTGCGTGTGTGTGTGTGTGTGTGTGTGTGTGTGTGTGTGTGTGTGAATGTGAGTGTGTGAATGTGAATGTGAGTGTGTGGGGCATGTAATGACATTAGAGAAAATATGTGCAATGCCCGAAATAGTCATCCTGTCGCTAGAAGCCCGAACTGGGCCACCTCAGGGGCCAACGTGGGTATATTCAGGAAGGAGGGGGCAGAAATTCCACTGGCAGTGTCGTCAGACGTTCTGAGTGAAAAAAGTTTTAAAAAGCTGTAACTGGAATAGACAGTTGTCAGAGAGAGCTCTTTTCAAGTACAGAATATGATTTTAAGGGTCAGTTCTCTCTTTATTTCAGACACTTTCATTTCAAAGAAAACAGCATTTGTTTATTTAGTCTTTTAATCAGGACTAACCAGTAATCATATGCTACTAGTGATACCCTCGGATCTGCCTTACTAATCCCAATGTGACAGCCAGAACTTGCAGTGCGTGGTATTTAAAGTATTCCAAAAAGACACAGAAGGGGCTGGGGGGTAGCACAGGATCTCTGACTGTCCCCCCACCCTCCCATCCCATAACCCCTTCTCTTCTTCCCATTTGAGAAGAGAGACAGCAAAGACAAAGTGAAAGTGAAAAGAGGCCGGAGAGGATCTCCGGGGCTTCCTTTAGAACCCTGATTTCCAGCTACTTACATGGTCACGTGTCTAGAGCTGTGGGATCTGATTCGTGGCCACAGTGCAAGCCTGTGGCTTCTCCCAGTTCTGCCCCGTCATACTATGATGAGAAACGAGAGGCTCATGCACACTTAGCACGCTACACACCATTCCTCTGTAGAGGAGTCATCAAAAGCCATGGGAAATGCCAGACAGTCTTCCCCCAGCTCCTACCGTGCTCTCAAATGATAGCATGGAGCCATTTGGGAAACAGGGTTTGGTTTCATTCCTCCCCCAGCAGTAGCTTTTTCTCTCCACTCATTCAACAAATATTTACAAATTCCTCTTCATGTGCTGGGGCTGTGAGCACTGGAAGGAAACATGGACCAACTATTCCTGACCTCAGGGAGCCTGCAGAGAAGGGCAGCGGGAAGTCCTGAAGGCCTGGCCGGGGTCAGGGGCGCGGTGGGCGTCTGAGAGGAGGAGTCTGCAAGGCTGGACCCCCTGAGGAGAGTGCATACTGCAGGTGGGCTCTGGGAGGCACGAGGAGGGCGGGAGGGACGAGGACAGAGCCTGCTGGGGAATGAGCGGGGGTGCTGGTGGTCAGGAAGCAGGCTGCAGGGCAGGGTGCAAGGCAGCAGAAGTCAGAGTGCGGAGAATGCACTAAGTCACCCAGCACTGGTGAGTATCCACAAAGGTGCCAAGCACAGAGGAGGGCTTTCAGCAGCCCAAAGACAGGTAAATGAAATCAGATGATCTGATGACCGCCTGCACCACTGACCGGTTAGTGGCTGCTCTGCTAGGTGATGGTCAGGGTGGAGCCTAGCCCAGATCCCACTTCCGCTGGTGGAGCATCTGCCACGCAGGACAGCAAGTATGAAGCACCCCTCTTCCTTGGCAGCCAAGCCGGGGACACGAGTGCCGTCGTTAGGAGCTCTAAATATGGAAGCAACCCTTGGGCCACCACGGGCTGGAGCCTCCGTTCAGCCCACAGAGACCTGGGCCGAGGCGTTCTTGCTGAACAGTAACTCATAAAGGCTACCCAGGGGACGAAAAGCAAACTTGGCCGAGGGCACACGCCTCCCCTGGCTCCAGCGGTGTTTTGTTTATTTTCAAAGACTTTCGCCCCAATCTTTTCGCTGTTTCCCCTCGCCCCTCACCTCCGTGAGCACTGATCCAACAGAAGCGCTTCCAGTCAGACCTCGGGGAGAGGAGCAGCTTTACCGCTGTCCCCGCAGACCATCCCCGCAGACCGTCACAGTATCTCACTCCCATATTCATAAAGGGGGTGGCGACCTACTGCCCCACAATGAGGTCCAAGCTCGGGCTGCCCCTCGAGGTCCACCAGCCCCGCCCTTGCTTTCCAACCTTAGGCCCCCACCTGCAGCACCCTACCTGCACTGCCCACACTCCCTGCCACCCACCATTTAGCACCTGTCCGATGCCTAGGTACTCTTTCTTTCCACCTGAAATTCGATGTTCCCTTTCCTACCTTCCAAACCTGATGCTTTCAGGACCAACAGAGGCCAGCACCTCCATAGCGGTCTTCTGGATCACCCCACCCAGCCCGCACTGAGGTCCCCCCCACGCCGACCCGGAGCACCTGGAGAGCTCACTGCACGGTGGCATCACCTCATTACTCCTTATTGTAAGGGTCTTATCTGAGGGCAGAGGCCAACTGTCACACTTTTTATGTACCCCAGAGCCGGGCACTATACCTCACCCCAACAACGAGAGTTCTGTCTAGCTCCTTCAGATACAGTATGGAGGGCTGCATTGAAGCCGTAGGACTAGGGGGGCAGTGGTGCAATGCTTTGGTGCTTTCCAAGGAAAAGCACCAAAGAAAGTGGGTCAGTAAAGAGGTGCGATAGTGCCACTAGGTTACCTAACATCCGGTGACCCCTCACTGTCCCCAGGAAGCTGATCCTCATACCCTAAGGATGCTGTCCATGTCACAGGGGGTGTTCAGTGAGCCAGATGCCAGTCAGCTCTCACTGATGCCGTGAACAAGCCTGGACACAGGCGGCCCCCTCCTTCCCCCTCCCCCTTTCCTCCCAATGAGACCGGGAGGTTTCTGCCTCTGATGCCACCTCCTTGACACAACAGAACAGTGTTGCCCAACAGCACTTATCGCCCAAAGCCCTCACATCACATGTGCAGATGCCCTTCTTGGAGTCAGATTTCTGCCAGGGGGGATGCCAGGGCTTGGCCAGGGTTCCACCCTCTGGTGATGTAACATGAAGGTGAGAAAATGGGCCAAGCCAAAAAAAAAAAAAAAAAAAAAAAAAAAAAAAAAAAAAAAAAAAAGAGAGAGAGAGAAAGAAACAAAAACAAAACACTAAACATAAAAATTGTAAGAAAAAGACACCAAACAAATAAAACCTAATGACAACCTTTAAGGTCAGCAAGTAGGGTTCGACAGCGACCCACGCTTTGGAGTCAACACTTTCCAACCTTGGCTCCCACACGCCACTGCCCAGACTCCCACGTCTGAGGACCCAGCCTACAAACCTCAGCCTGACCCCCACACGCACCGGCCACCAGGGGTTAATAGGCCCCAGCTGCTCCCCTTATCTGGCTAACCTGCTAATGGCAAATCTCTGCTATTGAGATTCTATCAGTGATTTCTGCAAATCACTTTTATTAGAGATAATGTCATTTTTACTTCATTAGCCAGCCCCACAGTCAAAGAGAAAGCAAGTTGTATTTTTTCTGTGAAAAGCCAGTTCTGTCCATTAAAGCTGACAGGTGACAGCGAACTGAAACTCTTGGCCACACTTTTCAGGAGATTTTGGCCGAAAGACCGGGCAGTTAACCCTCTGATTCCTGGGCCGAGCCAGCAGCCCGGCCGCCTTTTCCCAGTGACTGAGGCGGAGGCTGGTTTCTGCGTGTGTGCCGCCCGCTGCCCTGACTGCTCCAGAAGGGACCGTGGCTCCCCAGCCGGCGCCCCACTCAGCTCTTGTTCTGGCGGGTAGAGCAGCTGTATAATGTGCAGGCAGGCGGGTGCACGGGCACTGTTAATTCTGCTTTGCGGAAAGCAATAATTAACATGTGAGTCAGCAGCGGAGGAAGACTTTAAGCCCAGGGAGAAAACAGCCCCAAAGTCCCTGAAGCCTCAGAGGCCACACCGTGTTCGATTAAACAATTTACAAGATTAGCCCGAGTGCAGGGAGACCTGTGTGGGGGGTGGTTGTGCAACCCCAGTGGCCCTCCTGTCTTCCAGCGGTGCCTGTGACACTCCAAGCCCTCCTGCCCATGTGCACCAGGAAAGAGTTCATTTCTCCAGAACCAACCACGAAATGCTCTTTTCTGTGCCCCTACTTAGTTCTTTCTGCTAATTATTTTTAAAAATGCCAGATATGGCTTTGGTTTCATCGGGTGACTTCTTATTGCCTCAGAGCGTGTGACAAACCCTTGTGTCTCATACCCACTGGAGTCAGCCACACCCCACAACACTGTGGCACCTAGAGGAAAGTTTGGAGTCAGTTAGAGCTCTAAAAAGCCACCATTTAGCTAAAAGAGCAAGCACCCCTTTGCGTGCTAGCGTTCTTGTGAGAAGTGTGGCTGTGGGAGTTAACGTCCCAGCAGGTGTTTGTGTTTGGTTATCTTTCATTAATTCACATACTGAGTGTCTACTCTGTGCCAAGCACTGGGGACACAGAGGGAGAGACAGGTCTCCGACCTCAAGGAGCTGACAGCCTCGTGCTGGAGACAGGGCTCGGGGCCAGATGGCTGGCTGGGCTTGGGGGCTCAGGCACTTCCTCTGTGACCCATGGCAAGTTACTTCGGTCGCTCTAAAGCTCAGTGTCCTGTTGAACAGTTACTGTAAAAGTCCTGGCCTCCTAGGGCCCTGTGAGGGATAACGGCTCTGTGCACGCAGCGCGCTTGGAGCCGTGCCTGACACCTACCACGCGCCGGCGGAGCTGAGCTCCCGCTGCACCGGGCAGGGACGAGGGCTCTGGGAGCACAGAGGCTGCTGTGACCCAAGCCGGGAGAAAGGGAACCCTGGGCTGGGCCTTACTGATGAGATTTTAAGGACAAACAGCAGTATCCAGGACGCAGAGGTCGTAACAAACGTCCCAGGGAGATGGAGCAGAATCGGGCATGTAAGGCCGCTAAAGAGGCATCGGCTCAGGCTTTAGGAGCACAGGCCTTCCTCACCGGGCTGACCTCCACAACGATGGCTGGGACCGTCCCTCCCGAGGTGTCCCAAGGTGCCCTCAGCCAGAAGCAGAATCCCGGGTTAGCTGAAGCATGGGGCAACCCTGTTGTGGCATTTCTCCTATTTTTGCATTCCTCGCGCTTTGACAATGAGATGATTGTGTGGATATTACAAGAGGTGATTATCTCCATGGGCACTGAGCCTGTTTTAGCGCAAGGACCTCGCCTTGCCAGAGCCAAGACTTCTGAGGTCACAGCTAAGTTGCCAATTCTAGAGAACCTCTGACAGACTCCAAGGCCACCAGAGACACTTTGCAGGATGGCTTATTTTCAAAGGTACGCCGTGCGAAACAGGTGCTTAACACGGACAGCTTCAATCCAGAGGTGTGGACGAAGCACGGCCACGTGCTCAGCTTTGTGGGCGGGCACTGGAGGGAAGAGAAAGGCGGCCTCCGCCGTGGAGGAGTGACAGCTCAGGAGCGGTCACCGCACGGGCTTCATAAAGCCTTTGCAGAGACGGAGCGGGAGTGGGCCGGCCCGGGGCGCTCACGCCTGCTCGGGTCCGAGTGCTCAGAGCCCTTGGCTCTGTCATGACTCGGACCATTAAGACGGAAACTTGAGGGAAAAGTGTAAAGGAAAGAGAAACAAAATATTACTGGTTCTTCTACGTGTTACAGCAAACACAGGGCAACAAATGTTCTGGGACCTAAATCGGGATACTTTCAGCAGTTACACATCCTTAGTGGGATTTAAGTCACTTGGGGACGAGTCACCCTGGGACCTCCAGGCACACTTCCCGGCTGTGAGGGGACAGATAAGGAGGGAAATGAAAATGTATACTCTTCCGGATGAGACAGCCAGCGGTGTTTTCTCTGTAGGAAAGTGGTGGCTATTTTTAAAGAACCCTGACGATCCTTATTATTCCTTGGAAACAGAAATGGAGTTGAACACAGGCCACTGAATAGACACGGCCCCCAGGCAGACACACCTCACCGTTGAGGGGCTGCTCTCCGGTCCTTCCCTCTCAGCGGCCGGCTGCCCTTGAGCACCCCCCTGTTCTTGTCCGGGTCTCCCTTTACCTCAAACTGGGAAAATCTGCATGTTCCTGTCCTGCCTCGCAAGGACCCAGAGAGTAGGGGCTGAGTCCTAGGAAAGCCAGAGCGTTCTAGAAACGGCGCCTCCTACCCTGCTTGTTGCCTAGCACCCAGATAACAATCCCCAAACCAGCCTCAGTAGCCAACCATAGGTCTCCGCTTTTGGACATGGTCTAATCAGCCAGGAAGGATTTCTGGAACTGCCCTTATTAAGGAAAAGAAATGTAATATGTAACTTGACTTTAAAAATCCAGGAAGCTCTAACACTCTATCAAGTTCTTAAGACTTTTTCTTTCCTCTACAATCCTTGGCCAAGTTCAAAGGTGAGCACTTTCCCAGAGCTCATTAGGAATAATGTTTATTTCATACATTTGGAAGTTGCAAAAGTTTGGTTCCATCTTGCTTATTTGGGGAAAAAAAATAACTTTTTTTTTTTTAAATGAAAGCAAAGGAGGAGGGAAAGGGGAATCAGACAAGGGTAAAATGTGGGAGGGAAGAAAGGTGCCTAGAATGCAGGCCTGGAGAGCAGACTCCAGTTCTGAGCACGGTTCATCTCTGACATTCTCTGAAGGGTTCTAACAGCAAGTCACTGCACCCTTCACCCTTCTGAACCTCCATGACCCCATCTGGCCTCCCTGCCTTTGTGGGTGCTTGTGTGAAGGTCTGTTTCGATGGCAAATATGATACGTCCTTGTGCTTTCACAGAAGGTGCTATATAAATAAAATGCACTGACAAGTATGACCAGCATTTCTGGGTACTTTACTGTGAAGGAGATTCAGCAGAGAGCTCAGTGAGGGTTTGTGGTTTGCTCATTTGAAGCCAGGATGTCACAAATGAGTCTACCAAGCCAGGCCATCGCTGGCTGCTCGGGAGATGAGTGGGAATTCTCAGCAGCTGGTTGAGGCCAGGGAGTTCATGCTTGCACCTCATCTGTCATTTCCATCTCATTTCTTTCCCCCAGGATAAAACGCCAGATCTAACTGGCTGGCCACTTCCTGTGTTTGTTAGTGAGGAGTATGGAGGGTCCTGGAGTGGGGAATGGAATTACATGATGCTTCCACCCATTTTATCTACTGACTTGCCCTCTACTCACTCTCCAAGGCCCCCCCAAGCCCCCAGCTCCTCCATTCCAGGAGGTGTCCTCAGCTGCCTGGCAGGGTGACCTCACTGTCCATACTACTCTTGTGGCATGTTGCAGTCTCTGCCAAGTATTGTTAAGTCTCTTGTCACCTGTGTAGGCCAGGGTCATAAATGGCCCCATTTGCATATCTGCCTTGAGGAACTATGGAATAGTCCGGACTGCAGGAGAAATTTGAGGTTGTTGCCAAGTCTCCTCAACACCTGAATGTATGCCCTGTTGTAGAGAGAGGCCCCATAGTCCCTACGGTGGGGAAACCATAGGGGTTAGGAGAACTCATCTTTCCATAAGGAAGGCTCAGGAGGAGTGAGGCGCAAACTAAGCTCGGCCACAGCTGTGGCCGAAGGGCCCCACAGGGCCGCCTCTGTGCTTGCCCCCTAGAGGCGGGGCCGAGAACACCACGAGCGTGCCCAGGGCTGCTGAGGGCTCAGTGCAGAGCACTGGGTTTTCCCACATGTCCTTCAACAGATGGATTGTTTTGTGCCTACTTGGTGCCAGGCACTATGTTCTACTGGCATTACCATCCAAGACCACCGTGAGCCTCTTTATACTGTCAGTGCATACCACTGCCGTGGGCAAGGCATTTTACTGACCTTGCCCCATCTAAACCCTAACAGGCAACTGGCATTTTCTACAGTTCGACTTTAACTTAAACATTAATGCAATGTTCCAAGCTTCAGAATTCTGGATTTCGAAAACAAGTCTGAGGTCCTGCCAGAACCACTCCCCCCACTTCCCTACCATCTCCTGATGGGCTGTGATCACCTCGACTAGAACTCTGATGGGCAGGAACAAAAAGGTATCTTATTCTCCTTTAATCTTCCGGCACCTCCAGCCCGGTGCCTTCCCTACAGTGGGTGTTTGTTGAACAAAACTCCAGGAAGATACAAATCAAGATCTCTCGGCTAGGTAAGGCAATTATGTCTTCTTCCTAAAATGCCGTGCAGGACGTTTAACACAGGCAGACCTTGGAGATGTTGCAGGTTTGATTTCAGACAATTGCAATTAAGCAAATATCGCAAAAAAGTGAGCCATCATTTTTTGCTGGTGGAGAGCTCTGCCTGCAATTTGTAAAAAATGAAGAATCTGTGGAGTGCAATAAAACAAAGCGCAATAAAACAAGGTATGCCTATACTTGTTTTCCCCCTGGGGCAGATAGGAATCTATTAGGGCACACATATCATTGCCAAAGCCTCTCCACCCTGGCCAAACGTTGCCCAACTCTTGCACAACCATGGAGTCAAATGGGAGGTTCGTCCCACGGCAGGTGATCCAACTACTTCTTCCTGCAGCCTAGCTGTGGGTTTTATTCCCTTATTGTTTCAGTCTGTAGAGAGGACTTCATCCTGACCCCCGTGCTTACTCCAAGAAATCGTATTTCCCTTGATATTAGGCAGCTGGGACTGGGAGCTAAAATGAAAAGCAGATTCACCGGGAGCCGAAGATGATCCCCCGCTGGTGGGAGAGGCAGCAGTGACTACTGGCTTCCAGTATTTCCAAACCCACCCAGGAGAGGAAACTGGGCTATCCCCAGGGGCAACTGACGCCTGCAGGGAACTGCCCCATGCCAGCAGCACAGAGTCATTTCCATTTTATGTTGAATGTCACTCTTTTCTCAAATATTCAAAATAGCCTCCATGCTATTCCAAGGCTGCCCCTTATGAAGACCAACTGGGCCCCATAATTACAGTTTCTTTGCAGGAAGTAATCGCTACAGCCCAGCTATTTTCTCTCTTCAGGATTTAAAGGGGGTGGAGGTGAGGGGCTTTCATTAACCCTGTAGATACTATTTTCTGTTTCTCTTATATTTTGTGTTCTATTTTTAAAACAAAAAGGCCCTAACATGGATTCTGAAAGAAATAAAAAATCATGTTAACAGAATTTCAACTCTTTCACCCAATTTTTTTATCCATGCAGCAGCTGTGGGTAAATTTATATAGAACCTCCTGGAAGCGAAGGCTGCTCATCCCCTGGAATTTTTCTGTAACAGATGGCAGGAACAGAGAAAATGGTTATGGAACTCATCCTCCACCCTCAGCCTACAGGCCAGAGTTCTCCTGGAGAATGACAGAATGGCATCCTCACCTGCTTACCCGACAGCCTCACCCTGAGACACCCTCAGTGCCTCCCCTAGTTCCGCAGCCCCCAGAAGCACCCACAACAGCAGAACTTTTCTTAATGCTCTGTTTTACGGACTCCTCTCCTACCTGCAATGGATGGGGCAAAGCAGCTCCCCCTCCTCCCAAATGACAATCTCAAATAATTTCAAAGGGCATTAAAATTCTAATACAATACAATAATGATTTTCAAAATGCCTTATCCTCTAAGGCCCCGACCTAGAACACGCAGAACCAGTGCCCACTGGAGAGCAGGGGGTCATCCAGGCCCAAGGCAGCGCCCTCTCTGTGTGTGCTGGTAGGGAAGCCCGCTCTTCCCAGGGCCTGTCCTCGGGGGATTTCTCGGCTCCACCTGGAAAGGTCCAGTCCACCCTAAGGATAAGCTGCATCTTTTTTCTTCTTTTTCAATGTTAAATGAGCTACAGAACATACCTAAATATTAAGCAACCTCTCTGCCAATGGGTAATTTTCCAATCCCAACACTATAGCTAATGTCTGTACCCATGCTGGGCAGGACAGAAGAATGGCTCATGCTGGCTGTGGGACTGGCTTTGGCTGAATCCACTTTGAGTGCAGAACACCAACATTAGTGGTTTTGGATTTCCCTACCCTTGACATTTAACAAAACAGGCTCTAAAAGGAGGACTCTGGTCTCCTGCAAATAAGCCTTTTATAAGGTGCAGTCAGTTTCCCAGTTACACAGCTGCTTTTAACACATAAAACTTAATGCAGAGAAACCTTGGCACCATACTTATTGATACTCTTTTCAACCCTGGCACAGATGGCCTCAGCTCCAATCTCCCCCTGCCCCCTGCCCCCAAGCCATCAGGTATCCAATGCAGATCTGAAATGCAAAATCACTCACCACTTAAAAAAAGTACATACACACAAATACCCACAGATATACATTCACTTTCACATCAGATACACAGAATAGATACACATAAGCACATCTTACATGTATGCTTATGAACATTTTGTTGTTTCTTTTCCCTAAGGCTTTAAAAAAATGGTACTTTCATGTGATGAATATTTATTGAGTAGCTACTACACATAGGCCTTGCTAAGCATTGTGGTGGTGCTCGAAACGTATAAACACATAATTCAGTCTGCCCTTGTTTTTAGGCTGCTTACAAACAGCAAATGGGACAAGAAGATTTCCTTGTATACACAATAGAAACACAGTAAACACTTGTTGGTGGTGATGAGAGCCAGACATTGTGTGGACCGGCAGAAACATGCAAATGATAGCGGGTTATTCCAGCAAACAGGAGAATCACACCTGACAATCAGTTTACTTTAAGCACTCACATTAGAAGACTCTTGACCTTTGTAAATTCTGATTGGACTTCCATTAACTCCCTTGGGAAAACTATAAGCAAGTGTTCAAGAGATATAACAGTAGCAATGCCTGATAAAATGCATAACTTTTAGAGAAAAAAACCCACCGAATTATTCCCTTGATCATTTTAACCAGTTTTCCATCAATCTCTCATAAGAATGCAAAGAAGGTATAGATCTATGGATGCTTTGGGGACTCAGAGGTGCTATGTCAATGCAAGGTATATTCTCTGTCCAACCAGGTTTAATCCTCCTATCCATTTGCTGAAAGAGCTCAAGTGTGGCCACAGTGGCCTCTGGCATCTACTTTATGTTTACCTTTGTTAACAAGTATTTATTTAGCACCATTTTCTATCTATTATTGAACTTAGTGTCAACTAGTGGTTCGTAACCAATTTCTGAGTAAAATGTAATAGTTAGACATATTATGGCAGCTTTAAAAATATTTCCTTTCTAACTACTTTGATTTGAAACTGTTTAAGGGTTAGGGCCCCTGGCCTGGCCTGGGTGCTGAATGAAGATGAGGTGATGAGCCATGAGGTCCCAGCACCATCTGGGACAGCCGTGCTTTCTCTAGCTCCCAATCTACCAGTCACTTCCCTCTCAAACACAGCAGACTGGAGGTCAGGCTAGGGCTCTTTTTAGATGGTAACAAATTGCTTTTCTGCCTGTTTTAGAGAGGCTACGTATGTTGGTACAGGTATCACTAACTGTAGCTCCCACTGACGGGTAGGTATGGCCGTTCAGGGCAGTGTGAGAAGAATACTCAGGCTGTCTCTGGGCTCAGAGGTGCTGTGATTGATTAATACTGCTTGTCCTGGGGGTGGACAGGTGAGGGATGTTCAAGGGCTGTGCACCTGCTACTCCCGATATAATGGAAACAGCAGAGGCTTTGGAGTGAGGGAGCCAAGCTTCAAATTAGGCCTTGGCACTCTGTCTGAATGACCTGAGGCAAGTCATTTGGCCTCTTGACAACTCAGCTCCTACAAATGGGAGTAGTAGCTGTGTCTCAGGGCTGATGTAAAGCAGGGGTTCTCAGAGTGTAGTCTCCAGACCCGCAGCATCAGCATCACCTAGGAACTTGTTAGAATGCAAATTTCTCAGGCCCCACCCCAGACCTCCTGAATAAGCAACTTGGGGATGAGACCCAGCAATCTGACGTTTAATGAGTCCTCCAGGTGGTTCTGATGAGTGCTAAAGTCTGGAACTCCTGCTGTAGTCATATAGTAAATTATTAGTCCTATTGTACTTATTTTAAAGACAGAAGTCATACTTTCATCTACTACACAGTGACTAGCAAAGTGCCAGGTATATCACAAATGCTCAGTTAATTCTAAGTTCTTTCCCTTTCTTGTCAAAATATAAGCTGCCAACACATGATGAACCTGAGGGTTGGGGGAGAGGAGGGGCATGTGTGGATATGGTTTCAGGTGGAGAAATTAGATGGGGGGGGGATAGTTTAAAAACCTAAGAAAACCCTGGGCAAGATGCCTGGGGGATTTCCTCCCCAAGGATAGGAAAGCGGATGGGCTTGGGCTTCTGTAGCCAATGACAACGATGACAATTCTCAGGGAAGAGGACACTTATGCCTACATATCACGCTAAAGCAGGAACAATAACACAGGGTAGGTGCAGCCCACAGCAGGCTCCCTTAGTGAAATCTCCTGCAAAGAGCTGTCATTACTTCAGCCCCCGAGGCCTCCATTTCAAGTTTCACCTGCTCCACAGTACCGACTTTGAGAACAGGGATCCTGAGGTTCCTGTACTGTATATAATAATCACGTGGCGCCTCCCTCCCTCTCCATGGCACTCCCCACAAACATCACTGCACCGATAGTCTCATTTGCTGCATATGCATAAACATGCGATTTCCATTCCCACACAGGCCATTGTGGCAATATATCTATAAAGACAAACTGCTAATCACTAGGGAAACGCAAGATAGAACTACAATGAAATGCCATTTCACACCCACTAGGAATGCCTTTAAAAAACACAGAAACTCACACACATTGGTGAAGAGGTTGAGAAACTGAGACCCTGGTGCGTTGCTGGTGGGGTGTAAAATGTCCCAGCTGCTGTGGAAGATACCACGGTGGTTCTTCACACAACGTTAAACACAGAGTTACCGTACGATCCCCCAATTCCACTTCTAGGTATATACCTCCCCCCCAATTGAAAGCAGATACTTAAACAAATATTTGTATATCCCTGTTCCTAGCAATATTATCCACAATAGCCAAAGGTGGAAACAACCCCAATGTCCATTTATGGAAGAATAAGCAAATGGTAGTATACCCACACAATGGATGGAGTGTTACTCAGCCCTAAAAAAGAATGAAACTTGAAGACATTATGCTATGTGAAATGAGCCAGACCCAAAAGGTCGAATGCTGCATGAGCCCACTGTTATGAGGTACCCAGGACAGTCAGATTCGTAAAGAAAGTGGAATCGTTTCTAGAGGCTTGGGGCAGCTGGGACACGCAGAGCTGCTTCATGTTTACGTTCCATTTGGGACGAAGGAAGAGTTCTTGAGATGGATAGTGTACAACGACGGGAATGGACTTAATGCCCCTGAACTGTACTCTTAAAAGTAATTCAGATGGGGAAGTTTATGTCATATATAACTTATCACAACACAGAAAATGTAGTTAACCACCTTCACCCTGCCACTTCCACCCAAGGAACAAAACAACACAATGTGAGCCTTCCAGAGTACCCCAAAACTCTCACACAACGCAAACACCTTGAATAAGAAGGACTGCCAACCCCCCCAAATCTTCAGTGAGGACGGCAGCCGCACCCTTCCAAGGCCGCCTTCCCCCTGGGCTCCGGCGCGCCGTGCTCCCAGCGCATCCGCTGTGCAAAAGAGGCGCCCTGGCTGCGGCGCTCCGCCGTGTGCACTCGGTGACTTCAAAATCCCCGTCCCTCTTCCCATTAATGAAGGTTAGCTTCGACCTTTCCATTAGCCCACAAACTACTATTAAAAAAGCCATTTATCAGATTAACACTGAGTGCTGCAAAAGTCATCTGCCAGCAGCGTGTGCTTTTCCACGTAGGGGTTGCCATGCCCACAGCTGCTCCATGTGCATGGTGCAGAAGGATCCGCTCCAACCAAGTCCTGTTTCATAATTCCGAGGGCCGGTCCAGTCTTGCTGCCTCCCCACACACGCGTGGCCAAGACCCCACCGAAACCAGGTATAATGTCGTAAAGGAGGCAAAGACCCTATTATTTCCTCTCCAACCCTTATCGCCCCCCTAATTCCTCAGCAGTACAGTCAAGAATTGGATGTAATGACAGTCTGGCCAGTGATTCTAGAAAAAGGAGTCTTAGGTGAATAAATTGAAGGAGCGACTATAATTTTGCCAATTGTCATAATAGATTATTGGCTTGGAGAGCTGACAACTAAGCAAAAATGGGGTAAAATACTTGGATTCTATCAGTGCCAAATTCTGTTGCAAATTTTTGTTTTAAATGATGCCTGAGAGTTTTTAAATAAATGTGTTTCAACTTACTAGCATTATCATGCTTTTCAATTTAGAAGTCTGAAACAGCTCTAGGAAACAATTTGTCTTGACTCAAAAGTAAACCTAACCATTTCCAATGGCAAGCAGGGAGCCCGGGCCTCATACTAAAACCCCTGGTGTGGCAGGAATAACTACAAATTAAATAAAAAAGAATATCCAATCCAGCTTAAAAATGATTCAAAGGAAACAGCAAATGCTGTAGACACCTGGCTCCCACAGGATCCGGAATCATCTTCATGCTGAGGTTTAGGGTAAATCTAGGCCACACTTCCAACCATGGAGTAAAAACAAGCTCATCACAACCCTTAAAAAGGTACAGCTTTCAGGAAGGGGACAGAAGCACTGTATGGAGAGCCTCTATTTCAGCTAAAAAAAAAAAAAATAGTAGGCCTTCTAACTGTAGCAAATCTGAATGATACTGTATAAGCATTCAAGTTTCCGGTATCATGCATGCACTGCTGGGGAGAGGAGAGAGGGTGCCCTTTAAAAGATATAGGTTGTGCCACAAAGTTTCAGGAGGGCAATCACCAATTAAAATTTTAAATGAGGCTTATTTAAAATCTTGGGCACAGGAATGCCACGGAAGAAAAACTCGTTCTCCCAGCTAGGGCTTCTCACTCCAAGCTGACACACGGGCCGCACGGGGAGACCCAGTCCCGCTCTGACGGCCTCCATCTCTGCACCTCCTCTGCAGCCCCATGAATGACGCGAGGCCTGGAGAAAGGCCTCCGTGGGCACAGAACCTTTTAGTCTGTAGCTATTTCTGCGACACCAGCGCTAACACGTTGGTCTGGCATATAGAAGAGATACTGCTCGTCAAGTCTGAGAGTAATCCTTAGGCTGGTTGGAGCTTGTTTCCTGAGCCTGGACACATCGATGAATAGGGATTGTATTCATGATACATCTGTGAGCGAAACTTACTACAAGCTATATTAAATTTAGGTACCTTGATATTAAAAGATAATTCTGCTATAGTGCTGTATAAAAATGCTTTTTCACAACGGCACATGATATCCTGTCATTACACATCCATATTTGTTAATGTTGAAGAATTATGCTCACCAAAGCGTTGACAGTGGTTCTCTCTGGATGGTAGAATTTTGGTGATTTTTATTTTTATCACAATGCCTTGCTGTACTGTGACTTTTTGCAGGGGACATGTATACTTTCTATAAACAACTTGGCTACTTTAAAAATAATTTTACAGGAACGAGGACTTATGGGGACATGTGTGTGTGTATGTGTACTCTAGCACAGTATTCCTTACTACCCTTTTGCTAAAATCTTCCACCAGGTAATGTGGGGAGCCCTATCCCTCCTGCCTTCAATCCACAGGGCCCAGAGCACCCCTGGATGATGTCTGCACATCTCTGTCTTCCCTCCATGTCCTGCTCTCCGGCCAGCAGCATCAGGGAGTGGCCCCCGCACTGGGAGCAGCCATTCAAGAAGCAAGGAAATATTATGCAAGAGCACAGGAAGTCAGAGGAGACAGGATTCTGGGCAGGCCTGGCAAAGAGTCTGTGTGAACTCCAGCAAGCAAGCGGACTTTGCTCAGCGGGGCCGAAGCCAGCAGAGAGCCTTCCCAGGGCGGCCGGGAGAGCCGTCCACCTCAGGTCTGCAGCCAGTGGGGTGGGAAGCCATCCAGAACTCTGTGTACCTGATGAAAGGCAGATAAATCCAAGTCCCAGTATTTCTACTGCTTTGGCACAATTTCAAGGTGACTCCCCAACACCGCGCACCGTGACTCACCTCTGTCCCATGGTGCGCTCCCCCTCCTCTCCAACGGTGTCACTCCATTCAGTAGTTTTCAAGCCTGCTCCTCTCAAAGTCTCCGGCTCTCTAACTCAGTTCTCTCTCTCTCTCTCTCTGTCTGTCTGCCTCCAATCAAAAGACACAGGACTTGCAGGTGTGTGTCAACATAGTGTCAATCATCCCACATCAGGACCAACCCTGAGCACTCCAGATATAGTCACTTATACACCTACACATACACATATATATACATGTACATATGAATCATAGTAGTAAACCCTCTCCCCCCCTTTTGGACCAGTTCATATTTTCCAAGCCCCAAACCAATTTGGCGAGGCAGCAATTCCTGCAGCCATGTGACAGGTGTGGAGACAGCTCGGAGCGAGTCCCTGACAGGCTGCAGCATGGCGTCAGAGCTGGGAGCCAGGCCTACTCGGCAAGGCACTCCCACTCACCCCAGCAGCCGTCTCCTTGCCTGGGATTAGGAGCCAGACACTGCCCCTCTTAATAACACAGCCATTCCCTTCTGCAGAGACCACAGGGCAGGGCACAGTCGGTGACATCTGAACCCACTTCCTTCTTAAGGGAGGTCCTGCTGCTACTGTGGAAGTGGGTGCAGCCCCTTCTGTCTGGCACCCTGCCATATCCAATAGTGACTTCCAACTCTCTGCCCCTCTCCACTTTAACAGGACCTCTTGTAGAGGGGGTACTTACAGGGATGCTGGAGAGGCTTCCTCCAACCCCCTCCCCCCACACACTGATCACCTTTAACCTCCCATCTTCCTTCCCTGAGGAAGCAGATGGAAACAGGAGTCAGAACCAGGCTTCATGTAGACTTCACTTCACAATGGAATTGGAACCTAGAGGGGATCCTTGAGTCTGGCTTGTCTGGTTCCCACCTACTGGCCCATTTTAAAGATGGAGAAACTGAGGCCCAGAAGCCACCCAGCTGGGCCTCTCCACCACACCACAGGAATTCCACTAGACACATAAACAGGACATTTCCCAAGCAGAAAGGGCGGGGCTGTGTGTGGTAGGACAGACAGGACCAGGCAGAAATGGGGCTGTGGTCCTAGCACTCCTACTCCCCTTTGCCTCTGTCAGGAGCAGACAGCAGTGTTCCAACACGCAGATCCAGCCAGGCAGAGAATGACACCCACCCAGTCACTACATCTGGCCTGACAATTGCTAATTGTGGTAAGGCCCGACACTGGCATTCTCCTGGGACTCTGTTGTGTATTTCCAGACGCCATCAACACACAATGGCCCCTACTCCTCTGGTGTAAACATTGCCAAATAAGACAAACAATAACATCACCACGACAGAAAAATTAGGTGCCTGGAGAGACAGGATCTCTTAACACGCTCTGACTTTGGGATCCCCTTTTTGTGCTTCAATTGTTTGGGCTATATGATAAGAATGACAACTACTTTAATTTACATCATGAGCTTTGGGGAAAAAAATTGAACAATAAACAAGTGTAAGAAGTGATAACGCAGAGTTGAAGACAAAGACTGAGCAATCCTGGATTAATTACTTCCCTAACCTGATACTTAAGGAGCATCAAGTACGTACACAGCACTGCCACAGACACTGAGGCTGGTGGTGAGCACGTCAGCACAGCCCCTGCCCTCAAGGAGCTTGCAAACTAGAGCAGAGCGACAGGCAATAAGCAGACACATAAATTACAGCATGTGGGAAGTGCTGTTAAAAATAAATAAAAGGAGAGTAGGGATGGAGGTTAACCAAGGGAGGTTCTGAAAAGGCTACACTGAGGAGGTGATATTTCAGCTGAGACCTAAGGCTCAAGTGAGCTGGCTGGCCTCAGGGTGGGGCTGAGGGAAGGGTGAACTCATGGCATATTAGGGGTACTGCAGTGACCTGCCAAGGTTCACCGTCACTATGTTGCAGAGCCAGGACTTTCATACCCGAAGCCTCTTTCCGCTTGAGGTAACTCCAGGAGGCCCAGGTATCTTCTGGGCATCATCCTGCCCCTCATTTCTAGATCTCCCAATAAGTCATGTGACCTTTGAAAGACTCTGGGCCAGGCACTAGTCCCCTTGGGAGCTCACAATTAGCTCTTGCATGCAAGCTGCAAAGCAATCAGTGGAACCAGACCAGATGCAATGTGGCTACAACCCTATAGGTCTAGAGATTCGGGGATGCTAAATCAAAGGGCAAATTCCCATTTATGGACCCTCTCTCTCCACAGGTGAGGAGAGAACAAGTCAGGCATGGAAAGGGGCACATCTGAGGTCAGGCCATTTTTCAGGAGTGTTGGAGGGTTCTTTGGTCTCTTGGTGTTAACAGATTCCCTCACATCTCAGAGTATGGGAAAAATATAACACATACCCTGAAATCACTATTGAGAAGGGCCCATAGTCCTGAAAAGCCAAGCTTGGGGGTGAAGTGAGGAGGGTGGGATTTAAAGGCCTGAGAACAAGCACCTTCTTTTAGATTCTCCTAAGACTCCCTTCCAACTGCAGTCAAATAATGATGTGCCGAAAGATTACATGGCTGTGCTGGTTAGTAATGATGCCTTAATGGTCTGCACTTTAAACTTTTCAAAGGTCTTTCTACTGATATAATGGTTGCAAAAAAGATTTTTCAAGTGTAATACTTTGAAAACGCATGGCTTTATTGAAACTCTAGCTCATTCCATCCAACCTCAAAATAGTCCTCTTGGAAAGCAGTTAGTATGTCAAACCCCCATTTGGGAATGGAGAACATGCAGAGAGGTTACATGACCTGTTCTGGGTCACAAGAGTCAGAGAGGATCTAGAACAGTCTTTCTGATTCCTAGAGCCTTTTGAGTACTCCTCTGAACCTCACGTGCAGGCAGGCTTTGCCAGGGGCACAAAAGAAGTGAAGTTGGCCCTGGGAACATTTATGTTTGCCAAGACAAGGGCCACGAAATATGGAACGCTTGTGGTCAGCCCCTGACACTAATTTTGAAGGCAAAGGAATTCAAGTGGGTGAAAGTTTGTCCGTTTCCAAAGTAAACATGTATTCTGCCTTGGCTGGGAAGATTCTAACTCAAGGGGAATTAAGCTGCCATCATTACCCTCTTAATACCTGAATCCATACAAGGAGGCACAGGTGGCCTAGAATCACAGGGTTTATATTGATCTGAATATAGAAAGTGGTTTCTAATGTGCTCAAGCGAATGGCTCAGAAAAGAAGGAGTGTTCACAGTCATCTCAGATTCCCAGGGCCTGAGGCTAGCCAGTGGCTGCAGGCACCACATCAGTCCCAAGTGTGCCTAAGGCCCATCACCTCACTGACCCAGGTGGGAAAACAGTGGGCTAGGAGTTCAGCAGAGAGTAAGCTGGATTTTTTTCTCAAAAGGAACTTGTAGTTTGGAGAGGAAGAGAGAAGAAATAAACAGGGTAAGTGCACAGGTTTCACAGGTTCGTTTGGTTAGGACACCTCCCAGAGGCCTACCTGCAGCTGCGGGAAGGTGGATGCTAGACTCAAATGTTCAGCTCTGGCGAGATTTCTGGCTTAGGGGTTTCTTAGGAAGTCCCCGAGGAGGCTTCCTGGGGAGTGCCCTTGGCCCCAGGCGGCCCCGTGGCTGGGCCGGGCTGCATGTGCTCTGCAGCTCTCTGCCCCTTCCATCTGGCTGCAGAGGCCCCTCCCTGGTTCAGGCCCAACATTCAGCAGCCTTCATAGAGTAGGTATTTAAATGATTACTGAGCACACTACTGAACAAAGCAATCCTGCCTGGGCTGAGCAGTGGCTTCCCAGTTCTACAATCCTTTACTGATTACCAAGGGGACAGAAGAGATGAGATGAGACATGCAGTTGTCATGATGAGACTAAACCCCAAGCCAAGAGCATTCAGGAGCCTCCTTCGAAGTATCATTGGCCAAGGTGCATTAAAGTGACTTTCTTGACCTTTGCTGGTCCCTGGTGTGGGATCTTCTCCAGTGTTTCGGGATCTCTGGCCAAGGCCCTGCTCACAAGTGTCCAGCCATGACCTCAACTGCATCTAAATACCTCTAGGGGAAAGGTTAGACCTGCTGGGGGAGGGGAAAAGGCCCAGCTGCCCTACCTAGGTGACTCCAGAAAGGTGGCTCCTTTGTCTTTCTCTTGTGGCAGCACCTGGCCAAGCACATCAGAGCTCAGGCTTTTGTAGTCACATCACAGGAAAGGAGAAGGCCAGGGAAGAGCTCAGCTGCAGTGCTCCACGCAGGTAATGCACTGAACAAGTGCTGGTAGGACAATAGAAGGGGTGGTCTAACTCCCTACAAACAGGAGAGTATTGAAAGGACTATCCTATCTTTCTACAATGGTAAGATTCAAAAACTTAGAATCTGGAGAAGGGGACAGAATGAGAGCCCTTACCAATAATCAAGGGGACAATGACCACCATCAAAACGAGAGCGCAGCATGACAGGTCACTGCACCCCTTCCCAGAGCCTGTTATATGCCTAACATATTCTGGCTCCCACTCTGCATAGTGGGACACATTTGTTACCCTGAGGGGTGGTAGAGTCCAAAAAGAAATGTGTTTCAGAGCGATTCGGGCACATTTTCAGGTGAGTGATTTCCTAAGGAAAATGGGGACATTTTTAGCCTTTCAGGTTGTTGTTATAGAGGACAATAATGGCCTCCTCCAACTGCACTAGAGCTCCTGGTTGGAAGATAATGGAGGTCCTGTGGCCTCACGGCTGCCCAAAGATTCCATTACAAAGTGACTCAGGGAAGACTGTCCCTAAACTTCCTAAGCACCAGTCTAGGCCTGGTCCTCATCTCCTTTCCATTAACAGAGCTCCAGATTCAGCTCTGGAAGGAGCCGCTCACCAGCCCTTGCCTGCACACCCCGTTTACTGACTCCTTCCTCATTCACCCCAACAGCAATGCCCCACACCCACCTGCCGATCCAAATTTTACCTCATCTTCAAGACCTAGATTGTAATGCTCCTCCATTAAACCTCCCTCTAATCTATGCTGATCTCCCCCCTTTCTAACCATTCACTACATATTAGATCTATTTATCCCTATTTACTCTCAATTACTACCAATATCCCACTGTTTGCTTAATGTTTTATCTGAGCTGGTTTTGACTACCTAACAAGGTAGTAGTATCTTAAAGATGGGCCTAGAGCACCCACCCATTCACTAAACCATCTTGCAATGTTTTAAGCAAATAATTTTAGAAATTTCTTGGCTTTCAAAGTAGACTATAAGCCTCCTGAGTATAGGGTCCATCTAGTGCCCCTTTGTAACCTCAGTGCCCCTTTGTAACCTCAGTGTATGGCATGGCACTTGAATTTGGTACATAACCTACAAATGGTTACACACAGCGATGATGCCAACATCCTCACACACCTTACTATGTGCATGGTGGGTGGCCAAGGGAGAAAAGGTTCGTGCCTGTGCCTCTAACCCTCTACGCTAAGCTCCCCAAGTTTCTGACATAAAATTATAGGTCTATACACAATTACTGGGCACCTAAATGTAGACTCCTGTTCTGGGTGCTATGGGAAGAAACAACAGAAAAGGATGCTTGGGTCCCTGCACTTGGAGGGCTTACCACCCAAATGGTGATCAGGGACAGACACAGACACACAGAGACAACACTCAGAAGCAGGTTGTAAAGCATCACACAAATACCAAAATACAGGCAGAAGACCATCTAAACACAGGGGTAACAACGTGCTGCTAAGCAGGGAGGGCCTGACCCGAGACTCCCTAGTGCATACTTTCCCACCTGGCTTTTTTAACTTGGAGATTAAGATGAAGACCTTTGTAGTTTGTCTGGTCCCTACCTTGGTGGTGAACTGGGCATTCTGGAAGGAAAGCATTGGCATAATACTGGCCTAATGTTTGCCTTTGATGTAAAATCATATGTCACTAAGACATGCCTGTGGTCCCCTCGAATTTTCCTTTTCAGAGAATGAGTAAAGGGCTCAAATCTACAGGAATGAAAACAGCAAAGCCCAGGAGGCAGGCTTTTCAGTGACACAGGGACAACAAAGCAAGTCTGATTCTTTTTTAAATCATGATTTTTAAGGACTCAAAATATGCAAGGTATTACATCACAAAATTGTCCTTGAGCAACATGCACTCTTGTTGAGAAGACAGACACATAAAGTGCCATTAGATAAGAAGGAAATATAATCAGGCAGGCTCTTTGGCAACAGAACCAAGAGTCAGAAGCGCGTGGAGGGGGAGGTGCCAGTGTGGGAATTACTACAGAAGGGTTTGCAGGCGTTAGTGGACTTGGGCTCACACTAGCACAGTGGGAGAATTGGAGTAGAGAGGACAGGAGCATCCAGGATGAAGGGACTGGGGTGGGGGGACAGAGGTAAGAATGAGTCCTGCAACATGAGGTATACAAGCCTTCGGGGCAGAGGGAGGATGTTTGCATCTTTGGAACCCAGGAGGCATGCTGGGTGATGGTGAGGGGGGTGAGAGAGCTGGACTGAGCCCCCTGACAGTCCGTGAGATGGACTTCCACTGCCACGCAGGCTGCCCTTGGGAAGAAAGCTGGGCCAAGGATCTCGTCTTCCTTCAGGCTCTGAGTGTGTCTAGCTAATCCTTGTAGATCGTTAAGGAAAACCCTCAAATCCACAAAAGAAACCCCTTTCTCACCCTGGAGACTTGGAGGGCATGACCATCCTGCCTAACATAGGCCTGAAGCAGGGGCACTTCTCAGCACCTTGAAAACTTCTTCTGAGAGGCTGGGAAAGCTATTTCAGCAGCCAGACTGCTTCCTAGGTGGTCAGACCCCGGGGAAATGCACGGGGCACCAATGTCCATGAATCACCACAGGATTCCAGAGAGTGGGAGGGCACAGAGTGGACTAGGATTTCCCCCTCCTTTCTTGACAACCCAAAGGGCCTTACCAAGTGGATGGGGCATGTCAGCTTAGCCAGGACTGCAGAAAAGCCAAAAAACTGGGAAGGGCATCGGCTGGCTGCCATGCCTCACCCACCATTAATTCCCCTAAGTCCCTGGTATAGAATTAAAAGGCAGACTCCTGCTGCGTGGTGTTATGGTTACATTTATAGAAGCTCCCTTGTCACCAGCAAAATGTGACCTTCATACTTTTCTTATCTTAATATCTGGGTAAACATTTGTTGTGCAAGCACACAAATAAAGGTTCTAAAGGTGAAATGCGGTGTGTCCAGTAACATCATGGCACTCCAAACCCAAGCGTCAGAAAGCCCTTTTGGCTCTGCAGATGATTTCTCTCTCCCTGTACCCTGGGCACCAAAATTAGCTTCACCAACCTCAGCCAGTGCTGGGGTGAATGTTGTCATTCTAAAATAGCATCGGAGAACTCTTGGAAACATAGGAGAGAAATACAAGGGTGCAGTGGTTTATAGACACTTACTGAAGAAAGCAACTTCACTGGAGTGCTTTTCAAACCAAATAAAAGAAAATGAGCATTATCAGGATTTATTTTCAAACCAAATAAAAGAAAATGAGCATTATCAGAATCATTATAAAGTGAATGATCTTCTAACTCTCTGAATCCCCCACATGGCATTTTTTATACATCCGGATTTACTGTACTAAGCAAGACTTTTCATTCAGAAAAATATTGCAGAGGTCATATGTTTCATAAAACAGTGTTTATCAAATGACCTGTACTTCAACTGGAAATTTTACTTTACTAACTTGCACAGTCTTATTATTTCTAGAATACTCTAAAAATATCATTAAACATCATGTGTCCCATTTTCCCATATATTTGATCGTCCAAACCTGATCTTTAAAATTTTGAAGTGCAAAAAACAGATTCACAACCAGTCCCTCACGAGCATAACTTTCTGTTGTTTGCACGTGGAATCCGTAACAGCCAAGTGACCGATTTTGTGTGTGCTTAAGGCCACTCTTTCCTGCAACTGTGTGACGTATTTTTCCAGGACTACCTTTCTCAATACTCCAAAGTGCTTCAGCAACAGGAAGTTGTAAAGGGAGGAAGAAAGCCTGTAAATATTTGCTGTAATTACTCATTAGTAATAAGAATAGTTAGTATTAAAGCTTGAGTCATCTCCTTTGTGTTCCTGCCTCTTCTTACCTTGTCATAGGAGCCTAAGGTGATACGTAGAGGCCGGGACTCACCGGGGACACCTGGGGCCGGTTCTAGATTTCACTGCAGACGGCATGATTTGCTTTTCTAAGCAGTTCCATTTCCCAAATATAAACGTTGTTTAATGTGTTGCCCTTCCTTCCTTCTGCCTCCTACCCAGAGGCAGTCAGGACAAATCTTAGACAAAGTGGTGACAATATGAATTTTTTTTAAATAAAAAAAACGCGTATTTTTAAATATAAATACAACATCAAGAGACACAGAGAGAGCACCGTCTGGCTAGATACACAGCACCGTGATTTCAATGACTGTGACCAAAAAAATAATCATACAGTTTCCCTGATGTATTTGAAAGGAATTACAAAATGCTTCTGAACTGTCTTAGCTGGAGCCCACGCGTCCTCTTACGCATGGCAAACGACTGACTCCCCATAGTCACAGGTCAAGAGCAGGGCACCTCACACTGAAAATGAGACCAAGAGAGTCCCCTAAAGCTGCTCCAGAGTTGATTAATTTAGAAGAAGACTGTGCTATGGGCCACACCCCCAGCGCTTGCAGGCAGCCCGCAGGCCAGGCCGCGGGGGCTGACCTCCGGCCCTCAGCCAGGAGTGGAGCCGTTTTCCTGCTCGTGTGCTGCATTATGCAGCCTAACCCGAGAAAATCCCCCATCTGTTATCATCCCTAGCACTAACCTCTCAGGTTTTATTTTCTTATTGGAGGGTGCCACAGGAGATGGGATACAGGAAGTCACTTCAGGAATATAAAAAGAGGTTCTAACAATCCACTTCCATGGCTCTGCAGATTGGGAGCGTGCCAGATGGGTAAGTGGCAACTAAATGTATTTTTAATGGGGTCATTTTCCTTACTGACAAACCACCCTTCTATATCTTGCCACGTGAGAAAAGGAACTGTTTCCCAGAGTCATTATCTTGCACAGAAGTTACTTGTAACTTTAAAATTGAAGAATTTCTTTTTGTAGTTTAAGGGGAGAAAAATGTGCCTCCTGGGAATGTATGAGTTTCTGGTGGTCATTCCACATAACAAGAGTTTTGCTGATGTACAAGTGGCCCCTGAAACAGCCTAAGGTAGTCAAGTGAACCAGTGTTTCTTGAGAAATGAGGAAAAAAAGGAGACTACGTAGTAGTAGATAACATTCTGGTCCATTCCAACCCTATTCCCCCCAGCTGCAGAGATCTCCAAGGGCACTGCCACTCTTCCTGGACTTCATGCTTGTAGGTCAGTTCTGTAGCTTCCAATAGTAGGACCAGACAACTGGCACCAAATTGGACCCAACCTCCACTTGAAAAATCACAGATGCTGTGAATGGCACGTCCCCATGCATGGCTACCGCACATACAGTGACGTGCCATTGCCAACATGGCTTGCTTCTCTCTGTGTTACAACTGTGTCAGTGCAACTGGTTTGCAGCACTTTGAAACCTCAAGAAGCCCTTCTAGGTTCACAGTGCAGAGGCCGATGGTGTGATGGCTCTGAAAGCTCGGGGCCCATCAGAGAAAGGGCTCTATGATAATGCAACATATTATTATTGCAACAATCATAGCTATTTTTTTTATCTCCCCATCCATTCTTTCCTTCCTGAGCTTATAATTTCGAAAGATCGAAAGAACCAGAGGAAATCTTGTGCATCTTGAGTTGGAGGTGGTTCTCCCGAAGCCACAGAGGAACATTCTAACAGGTTCTTCTGCACAATGCAATCCAAAGGCTAAAGTAAGTATTGAAGTCTTGCCACCAGTTAAGGGAGGGAGATGGAAAGCTTTGAACTTCTTGGGGGCAGGAGAGAACCACCTCCTGCCAGAGTTGAGGAAAACCCAGGAAAAACAAGAATTGGCAGGGCTGCCAATTCCACCCTTCAGATTTTTCAATCCCTGTCTGCATGTGAGGTTTAATGTAAGTGATGAGTGACTCACCAAAGGGAAAAGTCATTGTAATAACTATAAATCCAACAACAAAAGCAGTTATCATTTATGGAGTACTCGCTATGAGTCAGGAATGATATTAAATACTTCATAGCTATCTTGCGAAAGGTAAGATGGTGTAGATCAGAGGTAAGAGTATAGGCTCTGCAGATAACCTTGCCTTAGAGCTCCGCCCACACAACCTAGTGGACCTTTGGCAGCTCACCTGTTTATATTCAGGTTTCCCACCAGTGAAAGGGGAATAATAATAATAATGCTTATCTCACCAGGTTGTTAGGAGGGTTAAAAGAGTTACTCCATATAGAGTTCTGAGGACAAGGCCTACACAAATAAGACTATGGGTTTGGGGATTTTTTGTTTTGTCCTGTGATTTCTACTAAGGACATACACATTCCTAGTGCATAGAAGGACCTCCAAATAACTGAGGATGATGGCATGTGGGGATAAATTCTCATGGCCATTTTAAGAAGCAGTAACAAAAGGAATCACACACTGACCCTGTGCAGGGCCCTTGGCTCCCCGCCCCCTTCCATGACGGCGGGCAGACGTGTGGTACAGGTAAGTTTAGGCTGCACCACAGGATCTTTATGAGATGCAGACAACAATCTCCTCCCCCATCTCCAACATAGCCAGAGCACGGGCAGTGAGACTTAGCAACTGCCTGGGCCCCGAACAGAAAGATACTGAACTGTAAGGCAGTCGCTGACATCTGAGAGCTAGTGCTTGCCTTTTCCAGATCATAGAGCCTTTGAAAGGCTATTGAGAGCTGAACAGACTTCTCTCAGGGAAAAAAAAATGCTCATATATAGTGTACCTTTCACAGATTTCAGAGGCTCACAGGCCAACCCCCATTCACAAAACCTCAGTTAAGAAGCTCCGTCTCCCTTCTTGGCCTTCCTGGAGCCATAGCTGTCTCCACTGTTATCCTCAGAGGGACCAGAACCTCAAGCCCTGTCACTCTTGGAGCTCTACTAGATTCCTCCCTTGTGCCCAAAGCAATTGTGCAGAGAACAGTAAGCATTCAACGTGGGGTGGCTTTCTGACTATGGTGACACCACAGGAAATCCTCTGGAACCCCCTACCTTTTCTTCACTCTCATTACTCTCCCCCCACACTCAGACCCCCTGCATTTGACCCTCCCTCAGAGCCTGTCCCTCAGAGCCCATCTTTATGCTCGTGGTCAGCACCTACTGGAGTGATTCTAGGGAAAACTATGGACCAACTCTCCCACCTCCCAAACACACACAACACCTTTTAATGGTGCCATGTGCTTGTGGAGTGGTTACTATTGCCAGAAATGCTACTAAGAGCTTCTTATCTTTAGCTTCAAAAGACTTGATCCCAACAAAAAAGTTACGTGTAAGCTGCCAGCTACCTATGTTTTTAGTTAAGCTTCCTCATGTGTCCCTCACCCCCAAACCAAGAGACTTGAAAACAAGGACCACGTCCTCCCCTTCAGCTCCTCTTCAATGCTTTATCTGGAGTAGGAGTCGGTGCTTAAGGCACACGTGTTGTCTTACTGATTTGTATGGTGGTATTAACAGCAGAGCTGGTTTGCATCGTGACAACAGACAGCATCACACTCGGGAGGGCGGGGGTAACGTGTATGCGGGGCGCAGCAAGTGGACATTGCTGACTTTATGCTGTTAAGAACTGTCAGCAATGCTAAGTACTAAAAGCAAAGGGGATTCATTAGGCTAACATGGAAACCTCAATGTGGGTATGGGACACAACTGGGGACAATGCAAAAAAGGCAATACTACTGGGTAAGTTTCCTGAGAAGTGGAAAATCCTAAATCTTGAGATGTTTAATGACAGCAAAGATTTTCAAATACATTGGGCCAAAATACTGGAGCACACTGAGATTGATCTAATTGGTTCCTTCTATTTTTAAACATTTTATACAATAGATTTCCTAGGAAGTTGAGGGGAGAGAGAGAGAAACTGATTTATATTCAAAGTGTATCCAACAGTGTTAGTCTCATGGTTTTCACTCGGTATAGGAATCAATCTAGTAGCTGCTTGAATGTCTCTTCTGACAGGGAGTTCTCTACTTCACGAAGCAGTCTGCTCCATTGGTGAACAGCCCTTGCACTGATGTTGTTTAATGAGGTCCACATATAAGTAAAACTTTTTCTAAGTGAAATAAAGGGAGGGCACTAAAGCAATGAATCCATACTCTCCAAGGTTTACAGAAATGAACCAGCACCAACTCTACTTCCTTTTTAGCAAAAAGCAAACAGATTCACTCCTTTTGCAGCCTGAAGTCTTTTAGAATGATCTGGAAAAGCAAGTCTCCTTTCTGCACTGTTCAGTGTTTAGAGCTGGTGGTGACGGGGGTGGGGGTGGGACACTGTAATCCTTTGGGACTGATCCTCACTGTTGACTCTAGAGGCATTTCAGGGCTGGGGAGCACAATTTTGTCAACAAGAGGGAAATACATACTTAATTGAAAGTAATGACCGAGGTTCTGATTCTCACCTGTGCTAAGTGTCTTTGTGACCAGAGGTCAATTTAGCCAGGCTGGGCCTCAGTTTCCTCATCCAGAAAGAGAGATGTCTGACTAGATGATTTCCACAGTCCCTCATAAAATAATTCTAAGCTCCCCATTAGTGACACTAGAAAACCTGTGGCCACAGCATTCTTGGGAACGTTATGAAAGGTGTATGAATTAAATTTGAAATACCTGAACCTGTAACGTGTTGCAGCAATTCCTTATCATCCCTGAATTCTGGTAATGCAACAGAAACAAATATCAAACCTTGAAGGAATGTTTACATAAAATACACTTAAATTAAGAAAAACTGTTCGGCGATATTTTTGCCGTCAGTATTGGAAAAATATGGACTTTGGTGTTACTTTCGCAGAGACACAACCACGTCCGGCTGGCAGGGGGAGGAGGCGAAACGTTTGAACCGGGGCCCACGCCGTGTAATACAATATAAGCCGTCCAGACGGCGTTCTGAGCTGGAAAAATCCCGGATTTTTCCAAAGATCCCATTTACATTTATCGGAACCACTGTCCCTCCATTCCCTGCAGTACCTAAAACTTCCAGACTCTTCTCTCTCCCGGGGAGGGGACTCAGAAATTGTCTTATCGGGAGGTGAGTAATGCGGACACTTTCTAGCTCGTCATAGAATCAGGAACCTCAGTTAAGGAGGCCTCCACTTTACTCCCGCAGCCATGTAGTAAGGTGAGTGCAGTGCCCTTACCAAGCTCCATTTACTTTCTGACCGTCTCTGATGTCACCGGGAAGGCCCACTACCACCCAAAGAGTCCCCTTGAGCACCCTCTAACGAGGCAGCCAGCCAACGCTTAGAAAGCAAGCTCTTTGTTATTAGACATTAACGTACCCATCAGCACATCAGCATTTTGGAACAAATGAGTCCACCCCATTCTGGAAGGGCTGTTGTTGGAAGGACCACTGCGAGTGTCCACGCTTCTTGAAATGTGGGGAAGAAGTGGCTGAACCAAAGGAATCACAACTCTAAGAACTGACCCGCGGAATCATCATCTGACAGCCTCCTTGGCAGCGGGGACACTGCACTTGTGAGGACAGCCACTTACCCATCACACCAACTTTCAATGCATTGGTTCACCTATTTAATCACACCCTTATTGGGCAAGGAGCCTGCAGCCAGCAAACAGAGCCAGACACAAAAAGTAAATATGTCCAACGGGAACTGGACAACCCCTCACCGGACTCTCCGTGGCCGGGGACATGCTGCTGCCCTGCCAGGGCGCAACACCAAAACCAAGGCAAGTCACCCTGGGCGCTGTCGCACCCAGCAGGTCCGAGGCTGCTCGCGGGCAGTCCTGGCAGTGCTTCACCCCGCCGCTCTCAGGAGCGACTCAGTCTGATCCCCCCCTTTTTCCTGCCCCCATTCCGGCTCCCTCTGTCTCCAACGAGGAGGCACTGCGGCCCGTGTCTGTCGGCAGAACTGCCCCTGCTCGCAGGTTTCCCGCGACGATGAACACGCACAGCAGCGCAGGGCGCGCGCTGAGCCGCACGCACGGGAGGAGCTGACACTTCACACACCTGCCGAGATTACCGGCAGGCCCCACCTCTGCGCTTGCGACACTCCCCACCAGGCATCGCAACTGTAAAGCTGCAGCGAGTTCCCCGGCCCGCTCCGGAGCAAACTGCAACTTTGCCTTTTGGCTGCTCCGTTATTATTATTGGTATCATGATGCGGGCTACGTGGGTTTCACCAAAAGCGCTGGGATCCTAACGCCTCTTCCCTCTTCGCTGCCCCTCCAACGCACAGGGCTCCAGGGCTCCGCCGAGGCCCCCGCGGGGCACGGTCTCGGGGCCCCTCGCCCGTTTCAGGCCTGGGGGCGCCACAGCGACCCGGGGCGGGACGTGCGGTCGGGAAGCGGGAATCGGGCTCAGTCCCCTCCCCTCCGCGACCAGAGAGCGAACGGCCCGGGAGTCCGGGCGGGACAGAGGCGATGTGCTCCCTTTATCAAGTCCTTCTGGGGGCCCCGAGGGGGGAACCGCCACTCTCCACTAGAGGAAACGCGGGCTCTGGCAGCGGAAATCGGACCGGGAGCAAAGGAGCGCAGGCAAGGGGCACTCAGGCGCGCGGCTGGAGGCCGGTCACCTCCCCGCTTCGTGGCTGGGTCCCCCCATCGCCGCCCCGCCGCCGAGGCTCCCAGCGCCCCGCTCCCGAGCCGCAGTCCTGCCCCGCCGCCGCCGAGCTCGGGCTGAAAGTTTCAGCCCCCTGGGGCCGCACCGGGGGAGACAGGAGGAGCGGGGGACCAGGCGGCGAGCCGCGCACGACGGCGGGAGGACACCGCGGACCGCGCGGCCCCGCGCTGCACTCTCACTGTCGCCGGGAGAGGGCCGGGCGGCTAGCGGCCCGGAGCGGGCGGGAGGGCAGTGCGAGCTGGCCGGAGCTGCCTGTCGCTCAGCGCCGAGAGGACCGCGAAGACGGGCGGGTAGGCAGGTCGCGGCTGCCCTTCTCTGTCCTCTCGGAGGAGCAACACCGGAACCGGCCGGGAGCTCCCGGTAACGCCACCCCGTCGCCGCTCACCGGGGCACCTACCGGCGCCAGGCGTCCCAGCCCACTACCCACGGCCCCGCGGAGTCAAGGTGAGGGATCAGGAAGGGGTCCTTTCTAAGAGTCGGCGGGGTCTGGAGACTCGGAGTGGGGCCGTTTGCTGCGTCCTGGCCCCTCCGCGGGGCTCCGTCCCCGCGTCGCGTTCCGCCTGCTGCCCCTCGCCAGTTTGGGACGCAGAGAGGGCAGAGCGACTCATTTGGAAGGACCCGAATCGTTCGGAGTCAAAGAGGCGTGGATGCTGCCCGGCATGCGAGACTTAGGGAAAATCGAAAGTTTGACTTGAGTTGAATCAACCCCGAACCATTACCCCCCGCGGGAGTTGGGGTGCAGGCGAGGGACAGACACTGGAAGCAACCACGGGAGCACTTGCGCACTGCAGGGCCATCTCGCTCGGCCTCCCGGCCCCTGCGCGCGCTCAGATTCCCGATTCCTTCGGGCCACAGGACTCTCCACTGCGAAGCTGCAGCACCGCGTCCCGGGACGGGGTACCGGCTCTCCCTCCCCAAAACCTTCCCAACCCACCCGGAGCCTCCAAGACCTCTGCGCACTCCCCTCCCGGCTGCTCCCGGCCGCGCCGGCCCCGCAGAGCCCGGCCACCCCGTCGGACCAGCGCCGTAGCTGGCTCGGACACCCATTTACCTTTTCTTCTCCTTGTCAGTTGTCATTGTTGCTGTGGCCCTTGGAGACGCCGAGCACCTGGGCTCCGGGGCCGGCGGGGGCTTGCAGCCTCCGCCTTCGCAGTGGCCTTCGTCCACTCCCTGAGGTTCCGGCCGGTGTTACAGATCCTAAGTGCTCGCAGGCTCGAGGACCCTGCACAGTCAGGTGGAAGTTCGCGGGCAGCTAACTAGGTGCGGGGAAAGAGGGTGGAGTAAGGTGACAGGGAGGAACCTGCACCGGGAGGCGGGGTCAGGGCAAGGAGTGGGAGGAGGCTGCCAAACGCCGAAAGGAGGGCAGAGAGAAGAGGATCGAAGTTTGTTTTTTTTTTTTTCCCTCAAAAAAAGTCACTTTCCTAGGTTTAAGGAAAAAAAAAAAAGTGACGCCAACGACGACCGTTGGGAGAATCCGGGGCTGGGCGGGCGCGACGGCTGAGATGACCATACAGTCTCAGGACACTGCCGAGGATTGTACGGCCGGCCCCGGGAAGCGAGGCGGGAGCGCGGCGGGCGCCGGAGCAGCGCGGCGGACTGCTCCTGAATGGTTCCCCCCAGCTGCCCGCCTAGTCTAAAAACTCCTTCGGCCCACGCGGGGGAGGGCACGAGGGGCGCGGGCGCGGGGGGCGGGGCGGAGCGCGCCGCAGGCCCCGCCCGCGCTGCGCCCGGGGCAGCCCACCGCGTCCCGGCCAATGAGAGGCGCCGCCGCAGCCTCTGCCCTGACCCCGGCCCGCCCCCCGCCGCCGCGCTCCGCTCAGCCGCGGCCCGCCCTCCTCGCCTCCGCCCTCCCCAGTGGCAGAAGTTGTTTGTGAGGTCCGTGGGGTGGTGGGTAGCGAGGTGGGGCTCCGCGCTGCGGAGGGGGTGGCTTATGGGGCCTACAAGACAGCAAGAGTCGGTCCCTGGGAGTGCTGCGGGGAGCGGGAGTGCTCCTCTGCGCGGTGTCCCCCCGCCCCCGTCGTGCCCTTGGGTCCCGCGCCTGGCCTGGCAGAACCTGTCCGCGGTGCCGCGCTCGCACGTCCCTCGCCCGGTTGCATGGCCCCTCGGGCCCGGTGGGGATAACTCCGAGGGCCCCAGCGACCGCGGGCGGGTCTGGGCGGTGCGCTTTCGGCAGGACGCTCGGCCCTTGCCGCTTGGAAGGAGAGACGGGGAGACTCATCACCTGCTGCTGTCGAGTCTGGAGAACGCAGTGCAGTGAAATCGAGCTAGGGTTGCGCCCGTTCTTCCCTTCCCTCTGCTGGCGCGCTGGTTGCTTGCGGGTGGTGCTAGGTGGTATACCGGCTTTGGCTGGCATGCAGGAGGGAATAGCATCTGGACAGCCACACCCTGCTCCCACCACCAGCCACCCTGCCTGGGTTCGGGCCAGTTCAGAATTGGACAAGTCAGTCTGGCTTCCCAGTGTTATCTTGGGAAAAGAATTGACAGCCTGTCCTCCAATTGTGAGATGTCAGACCTGCCCCATGGGTCTCCAGGGTCCAAATGAAGCCCTAGGAACGTGAAGGCTGCAAGTGTTAGGTGTGGTGGGGGGCGATCAGAGATCTAAGGGGAAGGTGGTTACAGCGCAGGGATTGCTCAGCTGGGCGTTAAACGCTGCCTCCAATCCCTGCAGGCCTGACGCTTCTGCCCTGCGCTTCTCTCCCAAGAGTTTCACCCCATTCCCCTAAGATTATACGATCCAGCAGGGAGGGATATTTCAGAAAGGGACAGCGAGGCTTTTAATCCTTGAAGCTCTGAGAGGGGCCCATTGGCTTCACAGGTGTGAGGTGAAGAGTAGAGCGAGCAAGGGTCACGGACCTGGTCCTCCCTGGGACACAAAACCTTGCTGTACCCCACCCCCCGACCCCGAAGCCTTACCACATTTTATGTTAAATAATCTGCCTGTAGAACCTCCAGGATTTTAAGTGAAATAAACCAGTCACAAAAGGACAGTGCCGTGAGATTCCATTCATGAAATATCTAAAGTTGTCATTCATAGAAACAAGTTAGAAGGGTGGCTGTTACCGGGGACTCAGGAGGAGTGGCACAGGACACGTGCTGGGAATTAGTGTTCAATGGGCATAGAATTTGTTTTGCAAAATAAAAAGTTCTAGAGGATCTGTTGCACAACATTGTGAGTATATTTATTGAACTGTACACTTTAAAATTGTTAAGGTAAATTTAATGCTATGCATTTGTACAATACAAAAGTAAATATCAAGAAAAAATAAGCAGAATTTCAGGGTTATATGTTTGTGTCACCACCAAAATACAAATTAGCATGCATTTTCCCCCTGGACATGGTAAGAAGCACAGTGAGACCTCTCAGGGGTATTGGAGAGCAGAATTAGGGAGAGGGGAAAAAAACCTGTGGAGAACCTGGGAACTAGGCATGTTTTCTCATTTTCCCAGAGCCATTGAGCACTGTGCACACAGACTTAGAAATTAAACATCAAGCTTGACATGACAGTCAAGTGATTTAGACAAAAATTGCAAATCTCTCTAGGGAGTCATTTCTTGGGGGTGGTGGGTTTCAAGAATGGGGTGATTTCATACTAGGCTTCTCCAGCCAGCCAATCCTAGTGGACACATTTACGTATCCTAATGAGGACTTCAAGTGGGTAAGACATGGTTCTCCCTTCATCAGCAATGAGCTTTTGCACCTCACATGGGACAGGGGTGGGAGAAGACGCATGTGCTTTGCCGGCTTCCGGGTGCCCAAAGCCACTCAATGCCAGAGCAAGGAGAAAATGGCGCGTCCTGGGCTATGCTTGCAAGTCGCAAAGCAACACCTCCAACCCACAGAGAACATTTCAGCGGGGCTGAGCTTTTAAAATTAGCTTTCTAGAAGTTAAAAAAGAAAGAAAGAAAGAAAGAAGATAAAAGGTCACCCAAGAACACATCAGCCATATTAATACAGCTCATTCCCCATGGCCAGCCTGCCCATCTTTCTAATTGGGATTTTGCCCTCCAAGTGAAAGGGCCCTAAACTAAGATAAACAATTGGACAGGTTTTGTGGAAATACCAGTGAGCAACTTTGAAGAGTCCAGGATTTGGGCAGTGTCTAGAGAGTCACCAAAAACCTGTGTAATTCCCAGCAGGATTGGACCCAGCCTTGCTTAGAGCAGAGCCAAGGAGCCCAATGGCCTCTTAAGATTTCTTCCAGGATTCATTTCAACAAAACTGACAAGAGTTTAAAGACTTTGTCTGCTTTACAGGAGAGTGTAAACCAGACAAAAGCTTGAGGCTAGACTGTCCCGTTTTACTTTTTAAAACCCAAAGAGGACTAAAAGCTGAGGGCAAAGAGAGATGGATCCCAGGATTTAGTGTCTCTAGAGACATTAATGTTTTGGCCACAGAGGGCAGCAGAGGGCACTGCTAAGCAGAGCTCCCAGGCCATTTAAAATGGGAGCAAACTGTCCATCTCCCAGCAAATCTCCCTACCGTCTCCCAACTCTAGACTGATTGGCTTGGCGACAAAGACTGGCGGCAGGGAAGCAGCACTTGTTTAAACAAGGGACACTACTAAGTCTCTAGCTTCCTCTCTTCTCTATAGAGCACACCCTTACGAGGATGGGATGGAGATAAGGAGTTAATTTACGAACTCGGTGGAGAGCAGGGACCTGGGATGAAGTGGACAGGTAAAAGAAAGAGGGCCTCAGTAATCCCATGAAAGAAACACAGGATGGTCCAGGAAATGGTTGGAAGTCAGGTTGGAATGGGTGGGATCTGACAGCAGAAGAGATCTTGGAAAGTTGGGCTATTTCTTCAGGATTTTACAACTTTCAGTGCAATAAGGCAAGAGAGGCCCTGGGGTGCCCTCATGCTCTGGGTCATGCAGTTCGTGAATAAGTCCTGGCCTACAACACGTGTTATCTCTAGGATTACCCACTTGGCTCTGGTCTGGCCAATGAGCTGGTTTTGGGCTGGGGAGAGTGGGCAGGCTAGGGAGCGGAGGTGGGAGGAAGGACAATCTGGCAGAGGCCATGGCTCCGATTCTATTGAAATGCTTTCCCTGAGTCACCCCTTCCCTCACACTTGCATGTTCTTCCCTTTAAAACCAACTTTTAAATTGTGACTTCCCACAATCCATCCCTACATTCCCTTCACTGAACTCCCGGACAGAAAACCATGCCCACTGCGTTTGGCTTCAGGCCAAAGCTGCGGGATTATTTCTCACAGACACATGTGTCTACCTTTAAATGTTGTGACTTTTGACCTCACAAACTCAGAATTCATCCTCTTTCAAAAAGAGTTCTGTGTTTTTTATGGAGACAAGGGTCAAGCTGTTTCCCTGACCCCCTCCTTGAATTCCCAAGTGTTTATTGATAAGGATCCCATGTTAAAGAACCCCAGCTTCCTCCACCCTTCATGGCTGGATTATGAATGATTGAAAAACGAGTGTCTTCCATTTCTAGGTCTGGGGCTTAGGTTTTTTCCCAGAATGCATGTTTGTCATTCTGTCGTTGGGGTCATGGTGAAGGAGTCATTGGTCCCTGGCCGCCTGCTGTGCTGCTGCAGGGAGACGGGGAGGAAGGCCCCTCCCCGATGTGCGGAAGGAGGAGCCAGTGCTGCCCTTCCCCCCAGGAGGGGCGACCCAGTGACGGACACACTGCATTCCCCAGATTACGACATGTGGGTTTACTCACTTTTTAAGGCTTCTGAAATCAATAAACATCTTTTAATGTAGTAATAATTCCAAAGCTATTTCTATATTGATATACTTGTGTACAATTTATATATTCTTAATTTTTTTGTAAATGTAAAAATTGAGAGCAAAACCACATAGTCTAAACAAATAAGTGTGGTAAGAATTTGGGGGTGTGGGATGGGAGGGTGGAGAGAATGAATGAAAAAGCAGAAAAAACTAGTGTCCCAGCCATGTCCACTGTTAGGACCCAGAGAGAAAAAGGCCCAGCAGACATGAAGGTGCTACAGTCACTCTGCATGATGACACTGGGCCCCAAGCAGCACTACTCTGGAGCCTGGATAACTAAGAATGGCACAGAGTGGGGATCAGACATCCCTTCTCACTCCTGTAGCATGAGTCTGTCCTGAAACAAATGTTGAAATCGGACTTCTTCTAGCTCAGATTCAAATGAGGTCCCAAGGCATTAGGCTGCCCCTGGGGGAGGGGTGAGACCTTTGACAACAGCACCAAGGGGGATATGCCCTTCATTCCTGACGTGTTGATGTAGGCAGCAATCACCAGGTCCAGCACAATCCACAATACCTAGAGAGAAGATGTGGGAGCCACAGAAAGAAACCCATCTAGGATTTTTAAGGGGATCCTGTCTATGTAAGCATCTTCAAATACAGGGTCTGGCAGAAGTAACACCCTTTTAAAAATAGTTAAAATATTGTTACGTTCTAGAATTACATGCTTATGATTTTGCAATAAGCTTTGGTATAGATTGCCAGCTCATAACAAAGGGTGTTATTTCTACTGGACCCTATAGATCTCAGCAAAAACAAAAACAAAAACAAAAACAAAAACGATGCAGATGTCACTGGAAGCAGCATCTCAGGGCAGGTCACAAGGGACCAGATGAAGGCAGTCCCTCTGAAGCCACAAGGACTGCGGTTGGAGGGAACCAAGTATCCAGGGAACGCACTGAAACACCAAAGAGAGAAACAACTGTCATGGCCAGAGAAAGCCAAGGAGAAATTACACCCATGCTAGTAAAACAGAAACAAACAAGCAAACAAAACAACCTTTCCTACTCCCTTACTTTTCTTCCTCCTACCCTAGAGGGATAAGTAGGCTATTAGAGGGATAGGAGCAGAGGTGCCAGGTGAGGAAATATTTTAGGATCCCCAATGCTGCAGGGCACCTGGCATCAAATGGGCGCTCAGTAAATGCTGACCAAGTGAATGTACGACTGTATGAATGAATGAACAAATGAATGTGTCAATCAAGATTCTAAGTTGCAAGCAACAGACACCACCTCTCCTCCTGTCCACGCAGGCTAAAGGAGGTCTATGTTGGGAAGAGCTTTAACTTGGGGTGAAGCTTGGAATTTTCATTATTACTGGACTCAGACTTTTATTTAGTATGAGCAAACATTTTTCTGTTTTTACATTTAAGAAGGGATTAGAAAAGTCTTGGGACCTAAATAAGGTTTTATGCAAAATGGGAATACAAGAATCCATTAAATAGTCTAAAAGATTAATGGGAGAAGGTAATAATGTTTTCTAATTGTATCATACAAATCCTACTTGTTTAACACAACTGTTTCAGGGCCTTTGGGCCCCTTGAAGTCTGTGCATGCGGATGATGTCAGAAGCCACAGCAATGCTGGTGACTTGTTGGAAGGAACTCAAGAAGTGACCCAGAATGAAAAAACAAAGGTGGGCCCAGGAGGCAGTGCAAGGCTACTGACCCAATTTTGAAAGAGGATTTAACTATGGACATCACAGGAAGTGCTGTAGAGATTGGAAAGCAAATGGTAGCTACAGACAGAACTTGTAAAAAACATTTCAGGGAGCCCCAGAAATAAGTGAAGGGGAGAGTGCAGGAGGGAGGGACATCTTGCTACAAGAGACAGTCAAACGGGGCCCTTAGAGGCAAGAGTCAGCCAAATGCACTATGTATTAACATCTTGCACCACACATTTGCTTAATTCATTCATGGTAACAGACATTGTTCTTTCTTCTTAGCCCCAAACCTTAGCATTTGTCTGTCTTTGGGGAATTCCTCACACGATGAAGTAAGGCCTGCCGTTCACTACAGAAAGTAAAAATGCCAGATACTCGGCCTCCCTGGACCCTGGGTCTGCACATGGACGCAGGTTCTTTGAATCAGCCACATCTGCCCAGACTTGGAATCTAGTGATTGAGGAAAGCAGGCACCTTGCAATGTGGGTGCCACCTCAGTGACAGCAGTTCTGGCCTCAGCATCCAGCACCGTGAGTTGGTGGGTTGGCCGTGCAAACCACAGCCACCGGCAGTGGCAACGATGCCGATCCCATGCTTCCAGTTTTGGGCTCAATGCCTGGTTGCTGAATCTCTGAGCTTGGCTCTCTAGTCCTCCCCAAGATGTTGTGAGATAGCCAGGACTTTTGTGACATATCGTTTCTTCTCAAGTTAAGGAGATCGTTTCTGTTACTTGCAGCTAAGAATCTTGGCTGATATAATTCATTCATTCATTCACTCATTCATTCATATACAGCATTTACTTGACCAGCATCTGTTGATTGCTCACTATATGCCAGGTTCTCTGCTGGGGATTGGTGACACCAAGATCAATGAGACACATTCCATTCCTCAAGGAACTGACAGTCTGGTATGAGTTTCTTGAACAACTAAGTTTCTGTCTCTGGGTTTCAGTTGCCTTTTCTTTATCCTTAGAGATCCTTTCAACTCTGGCATTTGAATAATCTCTGCATCACTGAATTATGTGGTGTTCTCTTCCCCACTAGCCTATGCTGGCAGAGATGTGAGGCCATAAACTGTGTCATCAGAGCTTCCATTTCCTACATCTTGTCCAGGCAGATGCTCTGCTAAAGTCTGACTTGGCAGGAGTTGGTCTCTAGCCTCTTTTTGGTTGCTCTTCTCTTGATCTCCTCATTTAAAGCAGTTCTCCTGCCAGCTTCCAACCAGTCTTGTGGCAGACAGTAGAGCACCCAGCAATGACCTCGGGAAAGCTTTGGTGCTGAGAGAACATCATAGTCCCAACTGGCCCTCTCTCCTGATGTAACTCTCAGATTTAAAGTAATAGAAATGAAAAGGAAGATGGGAGGAAAGGGCCTTACAGACTCAGAAACGGTCCCTCCCCCCAAGTCATCATCATGTCTCCCCAGCAAACCCCCTGCAGGTTCAAGAAGTGGTAGGAGACAGCAAGACAACAGAGGCTTTGAACCTAAGTTAACTGAGAAGGATGGTTACATGGCATTTAGGGGATCTGGACACTGCAGGAGTTTGATTTTGAAATGTATCAGTATAGAAAGAATGTGGAGAATGTTAGCTTCTCTATCATTTCTGTGGCTGTGTAAAGGCCTTCTCTATCTGCATCATTCTGGGAACTGAAGTTGGGCCCTTGTGTCGTGTTGGTGTTAGAGGGGAGAACGTCAGCATATATGAACACACGCATACGTGTGCGTGTACCTCCCCAGGTGCCAAGCCGAAAGATAATGCCCATACAAGCCTCATTTTAACCCTACCAGACCTGAGGCCCTGAACCTAACTGTCCCCTATACCTGGGCTCCTGAGCATTAAAGAGAAAAAACCAACATGATACAGAAAAATGTTGGTTCCATGCAAACAAGTGGTTAGAATGAGATGGAACTTAGAGACATGTTTTTCACGTACTAGGCAAAGCACGGAGCATTGGGTATAGCGGCAGATTTGGAAATGGCCGAAAATCGGTAGGCGGTCTGGTAGGGTTAAACCTTTCATTTCTCTCAAGTGCCTATTTCTGTCTTTCCCCTTTGAAAAAGTACCAGGGATGCAAAGCTGAGAATGTGCTTTTCCATACCGAAGATTTTAAAAGTTGAGGACTTTCTCTTGGTTGCCCTCAGAGGGTTGCAGTCTCTGGTGCATGAGTTTTGGGGTTGCAGGCCCAGTTTGTGACCACTGTGCTCAGTGGAAGGAAGAGGAAGCAGAGATATTTCAAAGTCTTTAGGCAATGGGCCCAGCAGGTTAGCCCTCCTAGGTATTCTACTGTAGGCTAGATTAAAGTAGATTCTAATCAGATAGTAATTACAGTAGCGAGATGCCTTCTGACCTAGCAACATGCTAGTGGTGAAGCTCCACGTAGACGACTCCAAGGCAGAGAGTTCATTGTGTATGAGAGCGTAGATTGAGGCTCCTATGCCCAAGGTTTAATACTTAAGGCCATAATCAAGAGAGTCATGGAAAGAACCATAGAAAATTCCTAGCAAACTTTTCCTGTCAAGAGTAGAAAGTGAATTTTTAAAGTAATAAAACGATAGTTTATAAAATGCAACTTTCCAAATTTCCTCTTCAAATTCCATTGCACTTGAGGCATCTTCCCCTTTGACTGCGTGCATTCTAATCTTTGTTTAATTAATTAATTTCATGCATTCTTCCATTCTTTGAGTGTCCCCATCATCACTGTGTGGCAACTCAGCTTAGAAAGATAAAGAGAACACAGCCCTACTCTCCAACGCTCACAGTGTGCTGTTGGAGGCAAACTTACAGACAGGTAGACGCCACACCGAACAAGTCAAAACCCTGTTTTCCTGGGAGTTCCAAATGGGGAACGATTCTGCCTGCTGGTTAGGGGTGGCGGATATTGGGGAACTCCTCCAGAAAAAGTGACTTTTTGGCTGGCTCTTGAAGGGTGACATGAGTGTGCTAGTCAGAGAAGGAGCAGAACACTCTGGGCTGAGGGCAGGGACTGAGTCCTCACTTACAGCTCTCAAAGCAAAGGGCAGGGATACAGGACCAACGACACTAAAGGCCCCTGGAGAAGCTTTAGTTACTATTGTCCACCTGAGATTGGCAGCCAAGACTGGCCTTGTCCAGCACTGACAACACCTGAATCAGAGCCCAACAGGGCCTTCTGAGGATGGCAGGTGACACTTGTGCGGTGAGGAATGGTGTGTGATCTCATGTGTGAGCCATGACATTCCGGTCTTCCCACCATGGCTTTGTTCCCAATAATTAGGTGGCCATCATGGCAGTACTGACACCCAGGGATACTGGGGAGTATTTCTCTGCAAACTCTAGGAGCATCTGAAGCACAAAGCACAGATGTCCTTGACCTGGGTGGCCCTTGGCTCAGGTTACCAGATACTTACTTCCAGTCCTTCACAAGAGCAGTTTATCTGATTCATTCCATCCAATTTTTACAAAGCCTACGTGTTCTCTTGCTACTGAAATTTTGCGCAATAAACATTAGCCTCAGAGAAAAATGCCTGTGGATTCTAGAATATCCTGAGTATGCCCTCTCTAAGCAAGTTGTCAATTACTACAGCCTCGACAGTGGAGGGGATTTTGGCCTCTAAGTGTGGTCCTGGAAGCACAGATGGGTGGTCACGGAGGCCATCACATCCTGAGGATGTTAAATAGGGTCAAAGGCAAATCGAAGTCTCCCCCACAGTCCAATTCAGGGGTTATTTTGGTGTAGGCATGAGGAGATCCCTGGAGCTGGGACAAGTGGACACAGAGGAAGTCCCTAGGTTCTGCAGGTTTCTGCTCAATTCTTGCCCTGGGCTGTCTTGGCCACCACCTACTCTCTGTGTCTGTTTCTTTTCGTCTCCCCCTCCTCTCCCTTTCTCCTTTTCTCTTTCCCCTTTCCTCTTTCCCAGTGAATATATCATTTTTCTCCAGAAGTTTCTACTGAATTTGAGTGTTTCAATGACCAGACTTTTCTAAACCATGATGGCCACAGATATAAGAAGGCCACTTCCATTAGTCTCTGCATAAGAGACAGCAGAACTGCTGAGGCTCCTGTCTGCAGGCCTGGCTGGACTGTCCCTGAGGAGCTGTAGGGAATGGCATGCATTGCAGGAGGTCAGGCTCCAGCCAGCTTCTGTGGCTGGAAGTTACTCAGGCCAAAGCCAAGAAACCCAGCACAGTGCTAGGCCCTGGAGGTGGTGCTGGGGAGGGCACAGGGGCAATAAACGCTAGAGAGGTGTGGCAGAGTTTGCCTAAGAGAAAGTGGCAGGAACAAACAGATCCCATTTGTCCCCATATTTATTTTTCTTCCAAATTAAAGGAAACCTGTCTTTCTTACAAGGTGAAAAATTAAGCGAGACATGGAAAAGTCTAAAGCCCTATGGACCCATAAGGGCTTGATGCGACTGAATTGGGTCAATGTGAATAAAGGTGCTCCGATCTGGGGTGGAGCTGGAAGAGGAGGCAGCCTAAAGGCTTCTCTTTGGTCCTTTGGGCCCAGAAGTCTCCATATAGAAGGGTGCCGTGGTGCCCACCGGTGGGGCTTGGTGTCTAAAACCTGGAGCTCAGGGTCTGGTCCCTACTTCTTAGGTGAACACTGACCCCTTCACCGTCTCTCAATCCTTGCTTCCTTATCCACAATATAGAAATACTAATAATTCCTACTTCACAGACTTAGGGACGGGATCAGATGCAATATGGTGCCAGAAACACCTTATAAACTATAATACTGATGTGACTGTTAATATCCTATCAACATCATATCAACAAATTTCTTATACCATTTGGATCTCCAAAGGGAGAGTATTAGCAAGACAGAATGTCCCAGAATGGACTGAAAAAACTAAATCTTGCACAGTAAGATAATACCAATTCCATACATCTCAGAACTTTGTTTGTATTTGAGATCATTTTAAATCAGTTTATATTAAAATTAAGAGGCATTTTTTTTAAGAGTCAGGAAAGACCCTTCTTCCCTGCTCTCTGCCATAGCTACCTTAGCCTACTGGAGGGGAGGGCCCACTTTTCTCCTGCCCACCCACTAAGGTAGGGCTGCTGGGTGTACCTCCTCCCGTTCTCCCTGAACAGATGGGTGGGGACAAGGTAAGCCTCTGGTTACATTTTTAAAATAGTGTTGAAAGAGAGAAGGAGGGAGGCCCACCTGACAGGAAGGGCAGGTTCTTCTGCCTTCCTCCCTGCCTCTGGTCTCAAGGCAAGCCAAACAGCTGTACCCCACACCCCGTTACCTTGTCACCCCAGAGGAGCTCACCTTATGGGGCCCCACGCTGGCCCCACATAGACTTTCCACAAGAATCTGTCCTTCCCACTGACTTTTCCTTTTCTGCAGGGGCCTCCCCGACATAGAAATCTCTTCTCCTAACTGAGTTCTTGCATCCAGACCCTGGGCATCCAGACCCTGGGCAGCCACAGAAGCTGGCAATGCTGGGAGGATGGCTCTGGAGGGAAAATAAACAGTGGTGCCAGGCTTACTTGGGCAAGCCTAAGATGTGTGTACAGGCTGTGCTTGGCACTCCCAGGGGCCCTGTCTTGGCCTTCGTCTATGCTCCAGGAGGATCCAGGGTCCTGGATCCCAGGCCTTGGGAAGGGAAGCAGTCAGGCCTTCTGGCTTTCCCCTGGTGGCAGCTAAGCCCATGGCATCACCTCTTCCATCTGTCTGTATCCATTGACCCTGCCTCACCCTTAGCCCCTGGCAAGTTCCTTCCTTAGTGGCTGGCATAGATGTGGCTGTGTCTTGCTCTTAAACTATTTTCAAGTTTGTATGCCTCCTGCCTCCCCTGCCAGGCCTCTCACTCAGGCCCTCAGATAATATTTACTGGATGATTGATTATTTGCCTTTTGATAGACTGAATGACAAACCAGCCCCAAGAGGTTGAAACTTGTTCTCAATCATCTCTGGCCTGAGGGGTTCCCAGGATGTCTGGAGTGCTGGCCTTCACAGAAAAAACAATGAGAGATACATCAAATGCTTTAGGACAGTAAGCCTGAGGATGGGGGTGTACATGGCCTTGGAATTGGGCTGACGTGGGCCAACTCCCAGCTCTAGAACTCACGATATCCTTGGACAAATCCATTACCTTCTCTGAATATCAGTTGATGATACTTCTTTGGAGGGATGCTGTGAGGTTTAAGTGAGTTTTAACACATACGAGGGCTGTCTGGAATAAATTCAGCTATAAATGCCTCTTCTTTTCATATTACATGGCTGGATACTTTCTGGGCAGCCCTTGAAGTGCTTATGCATAAAAATTACCTAAATACCACACCAAGTATGTGTGTGAATGGAGTCTGGCCTCATATGTGTGTGCATGCATGCGTGTGTACGTGCGTGTGTACGTGCATGTGTGTGCAGGTGTGTGTGTGTGTGTATAATTTTTTTCTTTGTGTATTGTGTGTTTTCAAAAAAAATTGTTTCTTTTGGAATCCAGCCTGTAGGGCCGGGGCTGGGCATAGGGTGACATGTGCTGGGGAAATACAAAAACTTTTCCTGATGTGTCACATGCATTCTTTCCCAATCCACTGACAACAGAGTATAGTTCCCTCAGCAGCAGGTCAATAAAACTACACGCCAACAGGTCCCCAAGGATTTCTGTTGATGCCACATCTACCTGTGAGGAAACCAGGACAAGACTCTCATCTCTATTAGCCTTAGAGGAAATTATCTCAGCAGAGATGTGGGACAACTCAGCCAGCTTGAAGCTGGTCTTCAGTCTCGGATGCTGCCCTCATCCCCTTTCACAGAGGCCTGCCTCAGGGGTTGGGGAAGGGCCACTCTCTCAGTGGGGCTGGTGGTAACCAGTGACATTCACCTGAAAGCTGTTTGATCAGCTTGCGATCAGGAGGTGAAGAATCTCTGGCACTGGGGTTACTCAGTGGAGTTTGGCCTCATTAACCAAATTAGCTAACCAGCTCTGAGCACCTGAAGTCTCAGAAGCCACAATGTTCATGGAGAAATTAACTCAAGTCATTATTATAACAGATCCCACTTAATCAATTGAATTTAGTGTGTCTCTAATATACCAAGGGGGCAAGAAGATACCATTGCCTTTGCTTTTGTATAGTCCTTCATTCTTTAAAAGTAACTTTTAAATGGGCTATCACTGATTGCCACTCTATCTCTATGACATAAAGAGCATAGATATTACTATTGGCATTGTAAGGACAGATAACACAGAAGAGAGACTAAGGGATGTATCCAAGATCACACACAGCAAATTGAGGAATCCAGGGCTCCTATCTCTTAGCCTATTGTTTGGTTTTGTTTGGTTTTTGTCACTGCTACAGACTATATTCTCCACACAGCAGGCAGAGTCATCTTAACTTTCAGATGAGATCTTGTCACTCCCTTGTTTACATCATCCCATGGCTTCCCATGAGAGGCAGAATACCCTCCAGGGGCCTTACCTGGTGCAGCTACTACTGCCCCTTCTGTAAGCTCTTTGTCTGCCCACCTCTCATGCTGTGCTGCTGCCATCCTGCCCATCTCCAGGCCTATGCTCGTGCTGCCCTTGCTCCCCTACTGGTTCTTCACAGCCTGCTTCCTTCTCATCGATCCTGGGGTCTTCCCAGACTTCCAAGCCTCTCTGACCTACTGGAATTTTTGTTCCAGTGTCTGGTCTCCCACTGTCAGAGGAACAGGTTGGTGGGGTCAGGGAAAAGGGAAGAAATAAAATGGAATAATTTAGTTGAATGAGTAGATCAATCTCTACTGTCACTCAAGTTATAATCTAATTCTTTAGGGGAACAAAGAGCAACTGTCCTTACCCTGCAAATCTTTGTGAAATCAGAAGGAACTCTACAAGCAGCTCGAGACCCACCTACATTCACCACCCTCCATTCCTAAGACAGAAGAAACAGGGATTCTTAAGGCACAAGCTGCTGTCTGCTTCCAAGGCTCCTTGCCAAGGAGAAATACAAATCTTGTCTTTTCCACAAATATGAATGATAAACAGCCTTAGCTGCCTGAACAAATAAACTTAACTTATTCCAACTGCCATAAATTAGTGAGGCTTTTTGGCCTTATTATAACTGTCTCATGGTAGACAATTTAAAAATGAAACTACTAGGTCTCTGGTTGCATCTGTCTATAGATGTATATATGTGTACCTGTGGAGACGTTACTAAAATTGGTTTGTAAAAAAGCTCTGTTTAATTGGCCTAATGAATTAGGCACTTATATGAACATTCTCAAAAATATAACAGAAACTAACCCAAATGCTTTTCAGGATCATGTGATCTGGGAAAGTATTTGATATTAAAGCTGGTTTCAATTTGGTTTGGTTAAATAGGCATGTCTTTAGAGTTATCAGAATTAAGCATAATACTTTTACTCCACCTGGGTTTATTAGTCAAATAAGTTTATGTTATCTCTGTTGCAAAATTTATCAGTGGAAAAGAAATTTGGTAGGATACAATTTCAGAAATAATCTAAATATAATTGAGAAGTAATAAATTAAATAAATGTAAGTAGAATAAAAAGGTTATTTTAGGTGAACTCTTTAGCAATAATTATATTTTATGTGTACAAAAATAGTTTCCTGAAATCTTTTGGCACCTTGAAATTTTAACATTTTGCTAGTTAAATTAAATGATGAATAGTTTCCAGATTACTTCCAAATAAGATAAAATACTGAAATATTAATTGCTAAGTCTAAATTTACCTGCTTTTGATTTGGATCTGTTAATAAATATATGTAATTGTAACTAATAGAAATAACATGGGAAATAACTTCAAATGCAAAGAAATAATACGTGTTTTCAGTAAAAGAAAGTGTAAGTACAGGAAAGTATTTTTTGAAGGAATTATAAGAAAGTGGTTTGTGCTAAATAAGTTGGTTATTTCTCCCATTCAAGTACTAACCAGGCCTGACCCTGCTTAGCTTCTAAGATCACACGAGATCACGCACATTCAGGGTGGTATAGCTGTACACGAGCTGATTATTTCTGAACGAGTCAGAAGAGACAAACTAAAAGGAACAAGGAAAGTCGTAAAGTTTGTGGAAAAGGAAACTTGAGAATGGAAGTCTTATGTGTGGTCAAGTTAAATGAGGTTGAAATGAATTTAATTAAGTGAATTTAAATATTGAAAGTAAGCTGATGCAAAATTAGACTTTGGTTCTTTCTCTTCTGTTAAAAGGTGAAATTTTTCCTATACTATTGGTATGCTCTTCACAGGAAATTATGAAGGGAAAGCAAAGATTTTGTGTTTTATTGAAAGATTTCCTCTGCTTGCTCTGTATCGTAAGGTCTTTAATTACTTAGGTAATCCTCACATTCTCAACTCTGCTGAGCATGTTGCCTCCAGGGCACCTGCTATCCCTAAATATCAATTCAAGAGATAACAAGGAAGTTGTCCTTCAAAGCCTTGGGAACATACAAGCGAGGACACAGCAAGGCTTGTGCTGCTGCACCCGGGTTGGGAGAGGCTCTGGGTGAATGATGGAGGCAGGCCTCTGAAGGGTTATGAAGGGATGAGGGATGCCAGGAGCATGTCCCTGAACTTGGAGGCAATGATAGAAAGATGCACACTGGCACAGGCCAGGCCCACTCCTGGTCTCCAAGTCCCCCAGCCCTTTATTCCTCCTCTTCCTCCTCCGTAAATGTCCCCAACCTCTCCGACAGCTGACTTCTACTCATTCTACAAAACGTACTCAAGTTCCACCACTAAGGAGTCTATGGCTATAGTTATCATTTTCTCTCCTTTTTTTTTTTTTTCTGTCAAGATTTCTGAAGCCAGTAAGACCTGGGTTCAAATCCCAGCTAGACCACCTGGGCTGGCCTTGGATAATTCACTTTCCCCACTGAGTCTTGGTTGATTTAACTGTAAAATAGACACAGTTTCTTCTTTATTTGGAAAATTCTTCAAGAATGAATATGATGTGTATAGCATTAATATCCTTAAAATATAAAAAGTTCATCTGAAACAACAAGAAATACACAAACACAAAAACAGTAAGTGGATAGGGATCACAAATAGACAGTTCCAAAAAATGAACTGCAAGTAGCTAATAAACTTTTCAAAACATGATTAATATTATTAATTGTAAAGGTGAAAATTAAAGAAATGAAGCACATTTTGCTAATGAAAAACAACTACAGTTTTAGTCCATAATAATCAGTATTTCAAGGGTATAGTAAGATGGACAATCTCTGTTTGGTTATTAAAAAGGCTTTTTGGAACACAATTTGGCAATATATACCAAACTTTGACAACACTTGCATACTTTGACATGGTAATTTCACTTCTAGGAATCTATTTGAAGGATATAATCAGAGATGAGGTCAAAGACTAATATTCACAGATGTTCAGATATTCATAACAGTTATTAATAAGAAATTTTGGAAACAAAAATCTAAATGTCCACAAGTAAAAGAATACTTAAATTTGTATGGTGCATTCTTAAACTGGAATTGCACAGTTATTAAAAATAATGTTTTCAAAGACAATTAATAACAAAGATTATAATACATTGCTTGCTGGTATAGCATTGTATATAGTGTGTAATACCAATTTTATGCAGCTATATTTGTTTATACTTTTTCTCTTTCCATCACCTTATATTTAGCTTCCCCTCCCTCCTCTCCCATCCCCTCCCCTTTTATTTACACTTATATATGTATATCATTAGAAAAAAAGGACTGACAAAGAAATACCCCAAAATGTTAATAATTGTAATTTGAAAGGTTGGATATTTTCTCTTTTTTTATGTGTTCTAAATTTTTCAAAATAAACTGTTACTTTTATTATAAAATCAGAAAATAAAACTACTATTGAAAATCACAATTATTAATATATTGTTTGATCCAGGAACCCCACTTCTTTTAAGCTATCCTAAAAAAATAATCAGAAATTCAGAGAAAGATGTTGGTACAAAGATATTATTTATAATTATAAAAAGTTTATAATTGTAAAAGAAGAAAAAGAGATGTCTAGCAATTGGGGAACAGTTAAGAAAGTAGTTGTATATCCACATAATGGGGTGCTGTGAAGGCACTATAGATGCTCTTTTAGAATTTTTAATGACATGAAACACTTTTGTCATAAAGATCAATTAAAAAAGAAAGAATGGAAAGTTGTATATACAATGTGCTATCACATACATTTAAAATGAATTATAAAAACTGGAATATACACATGTAAGTGCTAATAATGGTTAGATCTTTGTGGTGAGATTATTGATGATTTTTCTTTCTTGCACTTTCATATTATTTTCTTATACCATGTCTATAATGAACACTAATTACTTTATGACCAGAAAAGAAAAACAAACCAATAAAAATGGAGAAAGGGTGTGAACAAAAATAAGGAATGCAGCCAATGACAATTATCCCACAAGATTGTTGGGAAGATTAGATGAGTGTAAGAGATGTGAATGTGACTAGAACAGTGCCTGGCTCACAACAGATGTCCACCCCTCCATCTCCCTCCACCCGCCGCCCATCTTTCCTGTTCTGAACTCTATGCACTACTGGCAATCTAGCCTGCTCTCCTTCAATCCAGTAACTTTTGTCTCCCCAGTGGGTCTCTGGCTCAAAAGGATTGACTTAGCTCCTTCCCACAACTCTTCCTCTGGGCAAGGTGCTGGCAGGAGCTCCGGGCAGCCTTGCTTACCAAGGACGGGCAGCAGGGATGACACGTGCTTCCCTCCACCCAGATAACCCATGCACAAGGTTTCATCTCAGGGATGATGTCTAGTGAGGTAAGGTTTGCATGGGGTGAAGAAGTGAAGGATGAGTTTCCTTGTGAATGGATAGTTCTTTTCTCCTCTTTTTACCCCCAAGTCTAGAACAGGCAGAACTCTCAGGTGAAGAAGGCAAGGAAAACAGTACCCTGTTTGAATGATCCCCAAATGGAAGTTTCTGAAGGTGATTCCAACATGGGCAGGAGATGGTAGGAACTGATATGGGTAGAGATAAGGCGGTGAGCCAGGAGACACGCCAGGCCATCCATCCAAGTGCAAAGGGAGGGCTATAGATTAGGACTATAGAAGTGAGAAGAGGAAGAAAAGGATAGGGATTTTCAAGGGAAGACTGGGCAGGCTGTGGGGGCTGAAGGTGGCCGGCCTGCCACCCAGGCACTCTTTGTATGTGCTGCTGCTTCCATCAGAGTGCTCAGAGTTCCCGAGACAGGGAGAGGAGGCACATTCTGACCAGGGTTTCCAGGAGTTGTGTGGCCAGCACAGACTGGTACTCAGGGCAAGGGTAGAGCCAGGGAGAGGGGCAGACTCTCCTATTCTCTCCGACAACAATGCTCTTTGAGCCAGCCGTCTTTTGTGGTTCAAAAGAAGGCCCTTCTCCCTGCCAGTCCCTCACCCACAGGAAATCCAGGTCCCGGGAGTCCACAGCTGTGAATACAGTCTGTTAAATAGCCAAGGCCCTCTCAGGGGACCAAAGCAGCCAAGCACTGGGCACTCAGTTGACATGCCTTTACTCTGTGCCAGGAAGGTGCTAGATGCTGAGGATACAGACATGAGGGAGATAGGACCATGCCCAGTGGGAGCATAGACAAGTCAATACACAAATGCAATGTGGCTAGATACCTGCCAGTCAAGGTCTGTGCCGGAAGTCATATAAGCAGAGGTTAGGGCTAGAATGTTTAGGGGCAAGTGAAAAAAAAGCTTCATGGAGGAGGTGATGTTGAACAAAATCTTGAAGGAAGAGCAAGGGCTTGTCAGGCAGACATAGGTAGGAGGTAAGTGTATGACAATCCAGGAGGTACCATGTGCCAAGGCCGGGAGCAGCATAGTGCTCCTGGGGAATCACTAGTCATGGGTCAAGCTGCAGGTGCAAGCAGAAAGGCATGGGAAATGGACCTGGAGAGAGAAACGAAACCCAGGTAACGAGGGTGCCTGTGGGCATCTTGAGGTGTATAAATTATCCTTCAGATCATGGGGAAACCATTGGAGCCTACTCACCATTGGCCCTGCTTCGGGGAGATTTTTTTTCCTCCTGAGCTCTGGGAATCCAGGTGAGGCACAGATGACTGAGAAAGAAAAGCATCTTTTTGTAACTCACTCCCATCCCATTCAAGGCTTTGCAGGGTCTGTTTCCTCTACCCAGGATGCTCTCTTCCAGATAGCCCCACCCACTATTGATTTCCATAGCACTCACCATCTGCTGTGTAGTATACTTTCTTATTACGTCTATTATTCATTGTTTCTCTGCTAGAATGGGAGCACCAGGAAGCAAAGACCTTTAAGTATTTGTCTCCTGGTTGTATCGACAGCACCTGGAACAGTGCCTGGTCCATGCAGACACTCAGTAAATATTTGTGGAAGGAGTGAATGAGGAAGGAAGAAGGAAGGACAGAAGGAAGGAAGGAAGGAAAGCGGAAATGTGTCATTGCAATGCCAGTACCCAACACAGAGCTCTGCAGTCAGAGTGCTGTAAAGATTAGGGAGATGAAGGAAGGAAGGGAGGGAGGGAGGGAGGAAGGAAGAAAGGAAAAAAGGAAGGAAGGACGGAAGGAAGGGAGGGAGGGGCAAGAAGTGAGTGCACCTGGATTTCCACTGAGAAGCAGGGAAGGCCTGTTCGGACCCCAGCGTGGAGCTGCCCCTCCCACTCTGCCCAGCGGGGCACTTGGCAGGGCCGGGGGCGAACGTGCCACTTGGAGAATCCAGTGCTTCCTCAGAGGGACCGCCCTGCCAGGCTGCCCGGCCGCGGGTCCCGGAAAGGCCTCCCCTCGATGCAGGCCAGCCTTGGGCACAATGGCTCACAGGAAGGCAGTGCGCGCTCGCGGAAGCCTGGGCGGGGTTTGTAGGAAGCGGCCCTGCGCCTGGCCTCCTCCTCTCCGGAGAAGGAGAAAAAACGTGGGGTCTTGCGTGCACCCCTTCTCTGCACCCCAGAGACGCCCTAAACGGGGTGCCAAGCACTGAAAACATCGTGGGGTCCCAGATCCTTTTTGTGATGTTAGAATTACATTGTGTGTGTGCGCGCGCGCGTGTGTGTGTGCGTGTGTGTGTGCGCGCGTGTGTGTGTGCGTGTGTGTGTGTGCGCGCGCACGTGTGTGCGTGTGCGTGTGTGTGTGTGTGTTTATAGATTAACACAAAGCTATACAAACTAACAGAAATGTAAGAACACAGGATTGGGGCATGAATACAAAGGCACTCAACCTACCTGAAATGTTGATTTCTTACAAAATAAATAATTGGAAGCAAAGGTTGGTGGTGGGGGGGAACCTTACCTTAAATTTTAGGTGGTAAAAATGTGGATGGTTACATTATTCTTTTCAATTTTCTGTAATTTAAAAATACCTCAGGATTAAAAATAAAATAAATATAAGGAAGAGGGACAAGATTCATATTTCCTTTTCCATGATGACTCTTGAAGTTTGCTGTATTAATGCATGTCCTGGGTTCCTGCGTTGGTGCCGCTGTTTAACCACCTGGGAAACCAAGGCACCCTGGTCATTTTGTGGGCAGTAGAGATTTGTGGGGATTCAAAGTGTTGGGGGCGGTGCAAAGGCAGGGTCTCACCACGCAGAGAGCCACCTGCTCTTCCCACACAAAGGCCAGGGCCACCTTCTTGGTTTCCTGCCTGTTTTATTTTCTGTCTCTGAGCTAGACCTCAAACAGACAGGGAGGGTGGATGAGCTGCATGAAGGGAAATCAGCACAGGAGAAGTGGTCTCTGGCAGCAGGGGTGGCGCCGAAATCACCTCTTGATAACCCGCGCCCTTGTCTATCACCACGATCTCTGAGCGAGCGGGAGATTTATGAGGATGCTCCTGGAACTCATAAGATACAGTGAAGACCAGCACCCCTAAATCGCACCCTCTGGTTCCCAGGAAAACACGTGAAAATTTTGCAGATTCCTGTGTATCCACGATCCAATGAAAGTATAAACCATTGAAGGTTTTCTTCCTGCTTTTGTGAGAGACAAAGGAGAAGTCTTTTTTTTTTTTTTTTTTTTTTTTTAATAATGTTCTGGGCATCTCACAGGGTCCCATAAGGTTGGTAGAGCCTCAGCCCCATCTCTTGAACCTCCATGAAATCAATAACCCTCTGGTGATGTCTTATTCACTTATGGCTGCTATTAAAAAAAATCAAACAGTGGTTTTGGCTTGAACAACAAATAGTTATTTTTCATAGTTCTGAAGGCTGGGAAGTTCAAGATGAAGGTGCCCGCCCATTTAGTTCTTGGTGAGGGCCCGCTTCCTGGCTTGCAGCCAACCACTTCCTCACTTCCTGGTGGAGAGAGGAAGCTCTGTTGTCCCTTCCTCTTCTTACAAGGGCACTAATCCTATTGTGACCTCATCTAACCCTAATCACCTCAAAAGGCCCTGCCTCCTAACCCTATCACATTGTAAGGTAGGTCTTTATCATATAAATTTTGGGAGACACAAACATCCGGTCCATAACAGGTGTGAAGTATCTGGGGAGCCAGCTCTCATGGGTGACACAAACACCCTCTCCCTCACCTGACACGTGTGTTATCTCCCTTCGGACTTCCCCAGGGGCAGCAAGTTCACTATCTCCATCCGCTGAACACACTTTGTATTAACTTTGTCTGGCCCTTACCCACAAGGCATTCCTTCCCAAATTTTAGACTGAGCCTTTCTCTAGACTAAATGCCCTGAGCCCTCCCATAGGTTGCTACTGTCTGATTGAACAGGTCTGTGCGATGTGAATGATATTCCCACGAGTACCTTGTAATCCCCGAATATCTTGAACTACCTCTGACACATCAGAGAAGGACAGGTTTGCTTGACAGAGCTACTCTTCACAGACTGAGAAATGACCAGTCCACCACCTGTGGAAATGATGGCTCCGAGTTGTCTGAGCTCTGAAATCACCCAGAGCTCTTTGCTTCCTGCTCAGCTGGGTCATAGAGTTGGTAGAAGAGGGAGTGACCTAGAATTGTTTAATTTGGGGCCCACAGTGGGCTCAGAAATGTCAGGACTTCTTTCCAGGAATAGTCACCCAGTTATTGTTCCATGAACGTTGTCAAGTGTTAACTCCTTGGGGCAATGGAAGACTAAGGAATCCTCTACAATTGATTCAGAAAGGAGACAGGGTAGCCTGACGGAAAATCCTTCAATTACATGTTTTATTTAGGTTCCAGTGGCCCTCCATATGTCCCCATTTCAGGGGTTGGGCACAAAATTCGGCTATAGCAAATGTTTGCTGTGAACAAGAGGTGTTGGCCAGGACTCCTCATCTCCAGGGAGAGAGTTGCATGGGGTGGGGGCTCTGATTCCAAAGCAAGAATGGGGTCCGGGGGCTCTGCCTCTCTTCCCGAGATACCTCATCGAGCCTCGCTCAGAATCCAGTTTCGTTTCCTGGTGGCTCCTCGCTCTTTCCACCCTGCTCCCCTTCTCAGAGAGATCTTCCTCCGGGGGACTGTGGACACAGTGAGCGAGCTGTTTTTAATCTGGGTTGCCTGCTGACTCATTTTGACTCAGGATAATGACACTGGGATGGGCATAGTGTCTAATATGACACTCGGCAACTCCTGGGACCCACCAGATACCCCTACATGTCAGGAGGCCTTAAGGAAAGGAAAAAGCAGGGAATGCATTTAGAGACCCAGACATCTGCTTGCTTTCATGGTGCCAGGCCCTGGGACACCCAGCCTACCACATGCCTCTGGGGCCCAGGACAGTTCTTAAAAATGCCTCTGTGCTTTCTCTCTGGGCTTGCTGGGACTTGAGAAGGTCAGTATACAACATCTGTGTTTTTCCCACCGAAGTTCTGAAATTCAGAATCCGCAGATAAAGGTGAAAATGTCAGCTCTGTTACCAGGCTGGGCTGGCTCTCCTCTCAAACTCCTGCTTGGTTAGTGCAGAGCCCCTCCGTGGGGAGGGGGGAGTAAGTGGAGCAAGCAGCTGGGAGGGTGCAGAGAAGTCCCTCCACAAGAGGAACCACAAGAGTGGGGAAGAAGACATCCCCCATCCAGTCATTTATTTCCGAGGAAAGGGGTTGAGATGCAGGATAAAGTTTTTGATTAGGAAATAGCTGGGGAAGCTGGAGAGACGCCACTGAGGGAGGACAGTAAGTCTCTTGCGGGAGGGAGAGGCAGGGCAGGGAGGAAGCATCCTACTCTGTTCTGCAACCCTGTGACCACCCACTGTGACAGGTGCCATGCTCAGTTCTGGGCATACAGTGTGAAGTGCAACATCCTGCCGTCTACAGCCCCAACCACAGTCAGGTCATAGGGTGCTGTCTGGAATCGGGGTGTGAATGCAGGCAGGGAGGGGAGAGCCACGGGGCGTCGGTGAGCTGACCGGGGCAGTCCTAATGGGAGGGAAGCGCAGGATGAAGCTTCGATGACATCCCGTCCAGAGGCAGGGGACTGTGCTAATTGAATCGCTCCTTAAAATCCCAAGCTGTAACTGAGGGGTGTTTGCGCCCTAAGTCGGCCCGCTGGCTTCACACGGCGCCCTGCACGGGCCTTGGCTGCGCGCAGGGCTGCTCCGCGTGTGTGCACCTAAAACCCTTTCTGACTTTCTGAGACGATCTCCCCACCAGGGTCCCTGAAGAAGTTTTGGGGGCCTCAGACCCACCTCCAAAAAGCCAAGGTTGTCTTCCCAACCTCCTTGTTAAACTGTTCCACATAGCAGACCTTGAAACCAAATGGCAGGTCAGGTTTGGAGAAGTTTCCTAACTTATTAGTGTTCCCCTTGTGAGTGTTAGAATGGTCTGTCCTCCGGGGAGCAGGGGCTTTCGCCCCAGAGAAGGGACCCATCTTTTCCAGATGTCCCAGGTCCGGATAAACTGCTCCAGGCTATCGCCGCTGCCACGGTCCCCAGGCAAACCGAGATGCTGGCGTCTGTCCCCACAGCGTGATTATGCCAGCTCTGCAAAACCGTTGCCTTTCACCACACTCGTGGGTCAACTATGGTCCACCCTGACCTAATAAGATGTTAATGCCCAACAATAACAAAAGATTAGTTTAAGATTTAGATGAAGCAAATAGAGAAGCCCACGCTTGGGCACTCCATGTGTCAGATTGACTTGACTCATTTGGGGCCAGGGCTGGCTCCTGGGAGGCCACGAGGTCGGTGGAGGAGCTGTATCTGCCACGGATGGCTTCTGAGGGGAGACGTACCAGGGAGAGAAGCGTTTGCTCCAAGGGCCCAGGGGTGTCCATAGCTCTTCTGCTAAAGGATTTATCTGGTGGAATAAATCCAAAGCTAGACATGAGTCGGGTCCAGCGGGGGGTTGTCTGTATGGGTTGGGACTAGAGGCCTGACCTCTCTAGGTCTCAGTTTCCTCATCTGGTTTTGGAGCAGGAAGATACCTCTGGAGAATTTCTTGCAAATGAAATACGATCAAACAACCACAATGTAAACTCTTAGCAGGGAGTCGTGGGAGCTAATCTTTCCTTGCATCTTCTGCTGTACTTATCAGAGTATTCAGCTCTTAGAAGCCACTCAGCAATACAAATACTTGTTGAACAAATGACTGAATCTGTTTCCTTTCAGAACTCCCCCATCCCAAAAGGGAAGCAAGTTTGGGGTGAGTCACAAATATTCCAATTGTTGTATTCGAGACCCTCCATTTCCATATTGTCTATAGTCATAGGAATTTGGTGAGAAACATCAGCACAGTGAGGCTTTGCTTTATAAAGGAACAATGCTCCCGAAAAGCTGGGTGTGAATCAGATTTTTGTGAAACAATTTGGTATTTTAAATGCACAATTGGAACTGCCTATTTTAAGAACGCTACAAATTTGTATAGAAAGCGAGCGATTCGTTAAATTAGCAAAGAGTGAAATTCAGCTAAATCACAGAAATTAGGCATAAACACAGGTACACACTCAATGAATCCCCCCATACCTCTCTTTTGTTGCCAAGATTACATTAGATTATTCCAAAAGAAAAAAGAAAGCATCCTAGTGTTCTTGCCCTTAAAAATGCGAGTAAGTGATAAGGATTCTCTAAATCTTCCAGGATTGCAGTCTCTGATTCCCAGTAGGGCCAGAGGGAAAATAGGCACTAGTCATCAGTCTGTTGATTAGCTTCTGGGAAGCCAGTGAGTCACAGAGTGGCCCCTGTGGGCAACCCACATGAGCTCCACGTCAATGATCATGAGTCTGCTCTCAGAAGGAGCAGGGTGGGACCCTCACAGCCATCTGGGCAGACCTAGCCTGAGTGTGGGAATGGGATGGGAAAAGAACAGACGTGGAGGGGACCAACAGAGATCTCTCGATGCTAAACAGATTCCCCTAACTGGGCTTTGAGGCCTCACCTGCAGAAGGTAATGGCATTGCAGGTTCTTTCAGTGGGGCAGTGGGGGTCGGGGTGGGGATGGAGTTTGCTGTTGGAATGAGAGTGATGTAGTGGTTTAGCTTCAACCTCTTCTCAGTTGGTAGCTCCAGCCCCCAAATTTCTTCCTCTAGGGCGAGGAAGGTGTTGGGGAGTTGAGTGAGGGCAGCAGGCTGTATTACCATCCCCCAAAAGTCAGTGCTGTCCCTGCAAGAGGGTTATAATTTCCCACCTATTTTAAGTCACGCTGGGGCATAATGAAACGTGAGCAGAGTAAGTGACCTGGGTCATTTCTAGGCACAGGCGGCATGAGCCAGCACCCATAGTCACCACAGTGTCTCGATAGTGGCTGTAGCATCATCTTAGAGCCCAGATAGATGGTGGCACAGGAAGAGCCCTGGCCAGCCTGTGGTAGATGTAGAGAATGAACAAGAAATAAGCTTCTGATGTTTTAAGCCACTGAGATTTGGGGGTTGTTTATTACCACAATATAACCTAGACTCTGCAGATGGGTTTGTGCATACATACAGATGGGGTGAGCATAAATCCTGTAGGAAGATCCCGCAGAACCAAGGAACATACATAGCAAGGCCCTCAGAGGTGGAGGAAAACAGGATGGGCATGCACCTTCCCGGTTACCCCTGCGCCTCCAGTAACCAGGCCTCAGAGATCTGAAGGAAGGCTTATCTTGTCTCGGGGAGATTAAGGCATAACCTTCAATGAAACCTTGTTAATAGTGCCCCTCAAGTCAACAGAATTTTCCTTTTGGCACTCGGACCTTTCCCATCTCCTGTGGATCCCTATCTGTGGATTAATGGACCAATCAATACCCAGCTCAGTCTCAAAGGACAGCTGTCTTCCAGACCCAGATCGCATGCAGCACTCTTGGGCAGAGAGGTCCAACCTGCAGTAAGTAACGTAGAAGCGAGATAGTGCAGAATCAAATATCAACTCTGCAGTCCCTGTTTTGTTTTGTTTTGAGTTCTGGGAAAATACACACAATATACGATTCTTAACCATTTTTAAGTGTGGCATTCACATTTTTTTTTTTTTTTTGCAATCATCACCACATGCATCTCCAGAACTCTTTTCATCTGCATTAACTGAATGAAACTCATACCCATTCAACAGCTCCCCACATCCTCTCCCCCCAGTCTCTGGCACCCACCAATCTACTTTCTTCTGTCTCTATGAGTTTGACTCCTCTAGGTATCTGCAGTACTTTTTGTTCATGCTGAAGGAGTATGATCTCCAAATCTTTTTAACCATGAACTCTCATCAGTTAAATAAGTTTGCACACATACCACCAATGTATCTGCAATTATGAATTTATAAATTAATACACACATATTGCTATACTAGTATGTTATGTTTTTGAAAATATATAGCCAGCAGTAAAACTTTTATTCCTTCCTTTTTACAACATTTTAATTTAAAAACATTTTAGACGTATAGTAAAGTTGCAAAAATAGTACAGAGTTCCCATACACCCTTCTTCCAGTTTCTCCTAATGTTAACGTCTTATACAAACATAGGACAATTATCAAAACTAAGATAGTAACGTAGGGACAATAGTATTAACCAAACTACGGACTTTATTTAGATTGTCACTAGTCTTTCCAACAACATACAGTATCTGTTCTGGGATCTAGTCCAGAATCCCAAGTCATTTACTGGTCATGTTACACGTCGTCTCCTGAATCTACGATAATTTCTGAATTTCCTTGTCTTTCGTGACTGTGATATTTTGTAGAATTTTCCTCAATTTGGACTTGTGTGAGATTTCCTGATGTTCATATTGGGGTTCTACATTTTTGGCAAGAATACCAATGAGTCAACACTCCCCTGTCACTGTATCATAGCAAGGTCTCCAGGATGTCCCTATGTCTAACTACTGGTGATGCCCACCTTGATGACTCAGTTAAGCTGGTGTCTGCTGGGTTTCCTCACTGACAAACTACAATTTTTCCCTTTGTAAGTGGTAACAATCTTGGGAGAGGTACTTTGAAATTATGTAAATACCCACTTTCTCCTTGAAATTTTGTCCACTAATTTTAGCATCTGTGGGGATCTTGGCTGACGCTTATTACTACGGTGTTGTACTGGTGATTTTTCTATTTCCTTCATGTTTTCTGCACTGATTAGTTAAAATTCTTCTGAAAGAAGGAGCTATTCTTTCACTTCCATTATTTATTTATTCAATTCTTTCTCTACATCAGTATGAATTTGTAGGTAGTGATGTAGTAGTAATCTAAGATTATTATCATTACTATAATATATTTTATTCCTAAAACTGTTCTAACTTTGGCTATAGGGGCTTCCTTCGGTTTGGCTCCTGTGTCTTTTTAACAGGCTCCCAACCTTTTGAAAACACTTCCTTAGTCTCTGGCTCCACAGGCTGTTTCTGGCTTCTCTTGCATTTTCCCTGCTGAGACCTGGAGCCAACCACTTCTCCAAAGAGCCGTGGTTCCATTTGTTGGAGAATAATATTTATAAACCAAGATCTGGGTGCTAAGTGTGCTCATTGCTACTGGCGTGTCATTGGTTCTGGCCAACTCAGCAGACAGGGCAGGAAATACACTTATACTAATATATGGCTACACACTTCTGTACCTCTATAGCGATCAGCACATATATTTTAAAAACCATGGTTTTATCAACAAATGAATGGATAAACAAAATGTGGTAGATATATACAACGGAATATTATTCAGTCTTAAAAAGGGATGAAATTTTGACACATGTTACAACATGGGTGAATATAGAAAGCATTATGCTAAATGAAATAAGCAAGATACAGAGGGACAAATACTGTATTTGTTCTGGAAATGGCTGGTGGTTTTGGTTGCACAACATTATGAATGTACTTAATACTACTGAATTTTACACTTAAAAATGGTTAAAATGGTAAATGTTATGTTATGTTATACGTATTGTACCACAAAAGCAAACAAACATGAGTTCATGCTGATGTCTGTGAATCCAGTCCAATACCACAGAACTCATTCTGACCTCCCTCTTTCTTCTTTGTAACTTCGTCCCCTGATAGTGAGAGTCCCCAGCTCTCCTTATCTATAATATATTTACTTATTTGTTCTACCCAAGCATGCCCATTTGCAGAATGGCTAATGCATACTCCCATGAAAAACAATTTTATGAACCACATTATTTGTGTACAGCTCATTTTTTCTTTAGTCTTACAATAACCAGGCAAAATACTGTTTTTCAAAATTACATAGGTTAGTTCTTTTCTTCTCCACCCCTTCAATTTGGTGATGTCATTTAGTTTTAGTACAGTTAAGTTTATTTGTTACAATTTGTATTTCTGAGTTCACCCCACATCCTGGTTGGTTTTTAAATTTATGTACTGTAAAATTCGCTTTCTCTAACGTTCAGTTCTATGGGTTTTGAAAGGTGCACAGAGCAGTATATTTACCACCACAAACAAACGATACAGAACAGTCTCATCACGTCCAAATTTTCTTGTGCTGACTCCGTCAACTCCTTCCAACCTCTGACCACCAACGATCTGTTCTCTGCCCTTATCAACTGCCTTTTCCTGAATGTCATACGAGTATAAACAGAATCATGCAATATAGAGTTTCTTGGTTCTGGCTCCTTTCACTTATAAAATACATTTAAGATTCATCGATGTGGTTGTTTGAGTCAATACTCTCTTTTTATTGCTGGGTAGTATTTCATTCATTTTGTGGATGTACCATAGTTTGTTTGTTCATTCATTAGTTGAAGGACATCCAGGTTTGCTTTCAGTTTGGGACAATTTTGAATAAAGCTGCTGTAGGCATTCACACCCAGGTTTTTGTGAGAGAACATAAATTTTTGTTTCTCCTGAGTAAATACGCAGGCGTAGAATTGCTAGATTATTTGCTAAGTGTACAATTAATTTCGTGAACTCATCCTAGAAAAAGTGTTACATACCGCATTGCTGAATATCAATCACTACGGTCACCTTCCAAGTGCGCTGACGCCAGCGCCTAGTCCACCCTTCAAAGCAATTTGGGAACTCTTTTTCTGGAATGGCCACCAGAGCTGTCATCGTACCCAAAATCTGACAATTAAGTTTGTGAACTTGCCATCTTGTGCTTATGTTGGTAGCCAAGGTCGACATCTCACCGAGTTGTTCGTACAGTGCTGCCACGTATGCGTCTATGAGGCCGCCAAACTGTTCCCAAGTGGCCACGCCATTTGCACTCCCACCAGAAATACATAAGAACTCCAATCGCTCCAAATTCTTACCAGCCCTTGGTATTATCAGGATTATGGATATTTACATTTTTCATTTTTGTTTTGTTTTTATTCTAGTGCATAGGTGGTGGTATCTCATTAGGGTTTTAATTTTCATGTTTCTAATGACTGATGTTGAGAATCTTTTATTTATGCATTTTTAATATAAAAAATAAATATGAGTAAATGTTCCAGTATGTTCTAGCTTTCCCTCAGTAGTAGATAAACTATTGGCACTTTGGAGGCCACTGCTATTAGAGGTGAAAAGGAACCACTCGACTTGGGCTGAGGTCATCCAGGAAAGGTGGGCAGTGAGTGTGGGGGTGGGGTGGGGGTGGGGGTGATGGTGTTAAACTGGCCCTTTGGCAGGGAGGACTACCTGGTGAGCCCACTGCGTTCTGAACCCCCATTCTGGGACCCCTACTCAAAGCCCTTCAGGTGAACAAGAAGAGCAGTAAGCCCGAGGTGCAGAATCTTGTCTCCATCCACCCCTGCCTGACCCTCCCAGCCGCTCCCATCTGCATCACATTCGTGATGTCCTTTAATCCTAGTAACTAGCCATTGAGATCGCTCCCTTTTTACAATCGAGGAAACTGGCTTGGACAGGTTAAGTAACTCGGCCCAGTGATAAGCAGCAGGACCAGAACTCACGTCTAGATCAGCTCATTCTAGATCTCGGGGTTTTGCCATTATCTGTGCATGATGGAACGGGATTGCCATCGTTTTCACAACTCAGTCCTGGTTTTATTTTTACAGACAGGTAAGTCCACATAGCCTATTAATATTTAGCGAGTCTCCACTATGGGTAGGCAAGCCACCTCCAGGTTAGGTGGGGGTTCAAAGATAATTAAGACATTGTTTTTGCCCTGATGGACCTACTGAAACACAAATAATATGTATTTGATGACTCTTAAATTTACGAGTTTGCCTTGGACCACTTCCCAAAATTGCAATCTTATATCCAACTGCCTACCTGATGTCTCCACTTGGATGCCTAACAGACATCTCAAACTCAAAATGTCCCAAGCCACACTCCTGCTCTTCCAAAGCACCCCCACCACCCCTTCTTGTCTCCCCCTTCACTTGGTGACCCCACCCTTCTAGTTCCCCCATCCTAAAGCTTGGGAGCTATCCTTGAATTCATTCTTTCTTTTACACCCACGTTCAAAGCATGAGCAAGGCCTGTGAGCTTTGCTTTGGAACATATCCAGAAGCTGACCATGTCTCAGGGCAAAACGCAGCCACTTTGGTCCAAACTGCCATCATCCCTCCCCACGGCCTCTACAGTCTCTCCTGAGCACACGTGAACTTGGTCAAATGGAATCAGACCACGTCACCGTGCCACGAAAATATAAAAGCCGATGTTCTTGCAATGGCCTCTGCGGCCCTCCAGGATGTGGCTCCCTGCGGCCCCTCTGACCTCATTTCCCACCGCGCCCCCACCCCATTCCACTCCACTCCAGCCGGTCTGGTCCCCACTGTTCCTGCTGGCACTCCCGTGCTTCGGTGGCTTTGCACTTGCAGTTGCCTTTGCCTGGACCACTCTTTCTCCAGATCAACACATGGCCCACTCCTCAGCCTCCTCGGGGCTTTCTCAAAACCCAGCCTCGGTGAGACACCCCCACCTCTCCCCTCCCTTGCCCTCCACACATGCACATTCCCTAGTTCTGTTTCCTATTTTTGGTTTCCCCATAATACCTACCACCTTCTGACATATGTTATACATACAGGAGCTTTTATTTTTTATTTATGTACCCGTCTCTTCCCACTAGAATCTATGCCCTAGGAGGCATCAATTTTTATCTCTTTTGTTCATGACATTTCCCAGCCCTAGAACAGTGCCCGGCAGGCTACACGTCCTCAGCAAACACAGGCTGACTGAAGGCAATAACTAATGCAAGAAGAAAGAGATTCGTGTCACCGGTGAGGAGCAAATAGGAAGGACAGGATTGCCTAAGAGTTGTGATCACATGGGAGGGAGGGAGATGGAGGAGGGGAACTATAATTGTCGGAGAAGAAAAGGACTTATTTCATAACTCTGCATGCATGTCTACACAGCTTGCATTTTTCTACCGTATCTCCCCAACTGTTCGTTTGTTTTGAGGCATTTTAGATTAGAATTTAGAAGTAACTTAAAAGTGAGACCGCTCTTATCACAAGTGTGGGCTTATACACATGCAAAAAAATGGTTCTTAAAAAATGCTGATTGCAAATAACTCCTATCTAACGCTTTTATCTCCCTTCTCCACTGGCCCAGGAAGCGGCCCTGTGCCCGGGGGCTGGGCCAGGAGTGCCTGCCTGAGCGCCCCCAGCCCCTCGTGCTTCCCCCAGCCCCACACCAATTGCTCTGGTTTTCTCATCATTGTCTCACCTCTTTTCTTGTCATTACAGTGCTTTGAGGGCTTGGGGGTCTTTTTTTCCTGTTAACATCTTTCCCACATCAAAGAAATTTAAAACAAACCCAAAGAGGGAAATGGGGAAGGTTTAAGAGGAAGCTGTTTTCATTCTGACCAGCGAATTCAAGAGCAGTGTGGCTTTGGAGGCCCCTCCAAAAGTTTAGGTGTGGGTTTCTCAACCTAGCCTGACTACAGACCATTATTAACTTATTCTGCTCTGCCCAGGTAGCTCCCAGGTCACCCGGTGAGACACAACCCAGTGGAAGCCTTCTCTCTCTTTCAGTCCCAAATCCAGGCCCTTCCTTTCTATCCTCGGCAACATCCTGCTCAGCAAACTTGGCCGCCATTTCCTGTCTTCCCTCCTTCCTTCCGCAACTGAGGCAGGGCCCACCCATATCTCTGAGTCACTCACTCATTCTATCAACAAACATATACTCTTCTTCTTGATGTCAGGTCCAGGCCAGACACACAGCCTAGAGAGACAGGTAAGGCCCATTTCTGCTCCTGAGGGTCAAGTGTCAATGCTTCATCTGTATACGTTTGGGGGCTAGAAGCTTCAAGAAAAGAAAACTTTAGGAACTCCAGGATTGGGGGATGGAAAGTTTGGAGTAAGGAGAGATAATGGTAAAAACAAACAAATAAAAAACGAACTAGATGACCTTGGAGCATGGAAGATGTCTGTCTCTAGGGGAAAAAATTACAATCTATTCCCCAAATAGTAAATCAATAGTATTTCAGTATTTCTTTCCCATGTATTATCTTATTCTCTCATCACAACAACTCTGTGAAGTCGGCCAGGCAGGGACAATCGTATCTAGTTGGTCAATGATGCATCTGAGGGTTCAGATGGGTTAACTGCCTCCCCAACCTTGTATAGTCTGAGTCAGTGCGACCAGAATTGGGATTTTCTTTCTCCTCCACCGGTGTCAAGAGCATTATCTTATTGTGATGATGTCACATGAGGCATGAATATGCATCTCCTCATTAGAGTTAGTTTAGCCAATTAAGTACCATAATCTTTTATGAAGACACAAGGTGTTGCCCTTGCCCCAGCCTGCTTTGATCTGTGATTGGCTGGCCTAGATGATGGGCAGCATGGTGATGGGTCGGCCACCAATAGCCCACAGGCTTCTGAGAAAAATACTTTGTTCAGATGTTGGTGTGGTTGAGATTCCTAAAATGTTCGCTGGGTGCCTGCTGTCAAGGCCTTGTGCCCTAGCAAGCACCTTTCTCTGACAATCACATAAAGGCAGAAGCCTGTGGTCCCTGCTCTCGTGGAAATCCTTCATTTTGGTGAGAAGGAAGCCCTGCAGGGGCCTCCAGTGTGAAGCAGGTGGCTCAGCCCCCCTCCGCAGTGAGCCATCTGTCTGGGAGGGGTGACATGCTGTTTGGCTGTCTGGTTTGGTTGGCTGTGTGGCAACTCAACCTGCTCTGTAGGTTTCTAGGGCTTCTGGCCAGAACCCTCTCCTTCCCCGTATGGAGCGAGTTGTGCTAATTCTCCGCCAACGAGGCTGCCCTGGTCAATGCCAGTGAGTGTAAGAGCTGGGCATGCACCCCGGGGGCGGGAGACCCTGCTGACCAGACCACACAGCAGCCCCAAATGCTGTTCTGTTGAAATGGGCTTCGTGTGGCCAGATTTGATAGTTTTCTGAAAGAAACTGAAAATCAGATTTTTAAGTGAAATTCCTCAATGCTTAAATACTGGTTTACAAATTTTTAAACATTGTAAAGTTGCATAGTACATTTCTGTGGGATAGATTCAACTCTTTTCCCAACTTTATTATGTTGAAAATTTTCAAATCCAGGTAAGTTGAAAGAAGAGTAAGATGAATATCCATATTTTACCTAAACCCACCTATTAGCATTTTACCACATTTGCTTTGTTTCTTTCTCTTTCTACACTCACTTTCTTTTTTGCTAAATGTTTAAGAGTAAGTTGCAAACCTATGATCCTTTTCCCCTCAATACTTCAGCATGTGTCTCCTAAGCATAGACTATATTCCTACGTCACCATGGTATGATTGTCACATTAAAAAAAATTAAACATGGTATAATATCAACTAATACACGGCCCATCTTCAAACTTCTCCAGCTGCTGTAATAGTTTGCTTTGTGACTCTTTCTTTTTAAATCCATAATCTAATCTAGACTCACATCTTTCGTGTCCTTTAATCTTCAGTAGCTCCCCTGCCCTCTTTGTCCTTCATGACACTGACAGTTTAGAAGAGCCCCAGACCAGCTGTTTGGAGGTTGTCTCTGGAATTGTCCGATGGTGTGTCCTTGTAAGGAGAAGCTCAGACATTTGGGGCATGAATACCACATGGGTGATCCTGTGTCCTTCTCAGAGCATCACATCAGGTGGCACATGATGTCAGTTTGTCACATTACTGGTGATGCCAAGCTTGACCATATAGTTAAGGCAGTTTTTACTGGGCTTCTCTGTCATAAAGCTACCCTTTGTAACTAGTAAGTCATCTGTGGAGTGATATTTTGAAACCGTCATCTTTGTTTTATTTAGCACCTTTGCAGGTATTTTGGGAACACAAAAAGAGACAATGGCACAGCAGTAACCAGATGCCTGGGTCCCCACATACTAACTCGAGGCCAGCTGCACTGGAACCCCCAGGGGCCTCTAAAAGCTGCTGGCCCATGGGACTGAGGGCTGTCTGTAACCATCAGAAGTGAGGACGGTCCTTCTCACAAAACGCACAGCATGGTTAGTGTGAAACATGCACGCAAACTAGCATAGATATGAGCTCGAGTGGGGCTACATTGGGAAGACCCCAACTATTATACTTTCTCCCACTGGGCCTCAGTTTCCTCATCTGGAGATTGTTATTACATTATTTCCAAAAGTCCATTCAGCTGTAATAGTTTTATTTTGATTTTTATTTATTTATTTTTTTAAATTCATTTTTATTGTTAGACTTATTGGGGTGACATCTGTTAGCAAGGATTACATAGGTTTCAGGCATACAATTCTACAGTGCATTGTCAACTTGATGTATAATAAGTTCACCACCTAATGTGACTTCTCTCTCCATTGAGCACCTACTATATGTCATGAGTTTTCCCATACTGTATCTCATTTAAGTTGCTGAGAACTCCGTTTTTACATATGAGGCTGAAAAAGACTAAGTAACATCCAGACAGTCACAAGCCTCATCAACAGGACAATCCGGCTTTGAATCGTGGCATTCCTGAGCATGAGAAGAGCGTGCATCGGTCCATATAGGCAGAAAGTGTATTAGGTTGTGAGGGAGGGGGGCAAGGGGAGTGACTGCATGATGGGCACAGGTTTCTTTTTGAGGTGCTGAAATGTTCTAGAATTAGATAGTGGTGATGGTTGTGCAACATTGTATACTAGAAGCCACTGAATTACACACTTTAAAACGGTTAAAAAAATGGTGATTTTTTTTTTTAATGTATGTGAATTTTGCCTCAATAATGTAAAAAAGTAAGAAGCAACATGTGTGCTTTTCTCTGTATCGTGTTGGCTTTCTGGTCAAAGAGTACACTAAAAATTAGTCAGAAATGTGAGCAGATTTGCAAACAGATGCTAGTCTCATTATTCTTCATTAAAATGAAGACTCGGAAATAACCTAAATATCCAAGAATAGGAAATTAGTTAAATAAAATTGTAAGATAGCCAATGAGGGAATGTTATGGAGCCATTCCAAATTATGTTTTAAAAGAGCTTTTGATGACATAGAAATGTGCTCATGATATAATGTTAAAGGAAATAGAACAGGATGCAACACTATGTATAATTATGTACAGTGCATGTGTGTGTACCTAAAAAAAGTCTGTATGGAAATATGCCAAACCATTAACATTAGCTATCTCTGGGTTGTGGGATTATGGATGATTTGTTTTCTTCTCTATCCTTTTTTTTTTTGCAAATTCCAAGTTTTCTCTAGTATGCATTTGTTACTTTTATAATAATAATAATAAAAAAAGCACAGTAAAAGTTATTTAAACAAATTTAGCTAAGTTTTCCCTGTGCTCTCTCTGGCTCTGGGCATAGTTCCCAGGACCTCTCCTCTCCCCTACAGCCTGCCCAGATAAATAACAAGCAGATAAATATTTCAAAAGGTCCTGATCTCAGATGCTGCCCAATTCCAGCAGCAAATTAAAGGGACACTGCACTGCTCACAGGCCCAGAGCTGGCTATGGCCCTGGAACAACCTATTTTTATGGTTGGAACTCTAGAGCACCTCTCATGAATCCAGACCCGTCGTAAGGGCAGTAGCCGTCCAGAGGGACAGGACAGAAAGGGGCGTGGATGCAGAAGGCCCCACGGATCCTCATGGTCAGGGCAAAGGATGTCCTGTCAAAAGGCTGACGAACACATAACTCTTATCAGTCACTGACACCTCAGTGTGACTGAGAATGGGTTGATAAGAAGAGAGGGAACTCACATCCCCAAGAATCATGACAAAATTCAAGTTAAATTTCTTTAACTCCTTGGACACTGACTCTGAACAGACTTTTATAAATATACAACATAAGCAAGGATGCAGGTTAATTTAGGGGCAAGGATTCAGCCCTAAATGTACACAGAAACAGCTGGGAAGCTTTTTAATAAGAGAACCAATGCCCAGCACCACCCTCCAGAAATTCTGATATGAGTGGTCTCGAGTAGGACTCGATGGTCAATATTTTCTTAACCCCCCTTAGGTTCCAGTCAGGGTTGAGAATGACTAGATTTATTTATGTATCTGTTTCCATTAGCTCTTTGCTGTTAAAAATAAAGTCATTTAAAGAGTGCTGCCATGGAAGGACCTAGAGGTTATCATGCTAAGTGAAATAAGTCAGAATAAGATAAATACTGTATAATCTCACCTATAGGTAGAATCTAAAATACCAGAACAGAAACAGGCTTGTAGGTACAGAGAACAAACAAACAGTCTCCAGAAGCGAGGGGTGGGATGGGGTGGGGTAAAAATGGTAAAGGGGTGTTAGAGGTATAAACTTCTAGTTATAAACTCAGTAAGTCATGGAGAAGTAATGTACAGTATAGGGAATATCATCAGTAATATCGTAATAACTTTGTTCAGTAATAGATGATCACTAGGCATGATGCTCACATCACAAGGTATGCAAATGTCCAAATATTATGTCCCTACAATTAAGATGACATTGTATGTTAACTATACTTTAAAAATGTTAATGAAAGCATTCACATCACTTGACACTAAGTGATTCCCTCTTTTCTGAAGGATAATTTAGATGGAAACCATAAAAAAAAAAACCTTACTTTACACTTAGGCCTAATCAGGATTCATAGTCTCGGACCCAATCATTCTACTGTGAGGGAAGAGAGCCAAAGAAAATGATCAGAGATGCAAAGAAAAACATTTCAAAAGATGTTATTTTTAACATCAAAATTTTTTATACAATAGTATCTGTTGTTTTTGGTTCCCTAAAACTTTGTACAAGTTGAGGTTGGCCAAGAAAAGAAGCAGGTAAGTAATTTTAAACATAATACTGGATTTCCAGACTTGACATGAGGATGAGTCTATACCTCTGTGTATGAGTCAGGTCCTTCTGCTTGCAAATAGAGGACACACGTGTAGCTTTTTCAAAAAGCCTAAACAGGAAACATCCTCAAATGTGCTAAATGGCCAAGTCTCAGGAGCCCGAACCATCAGTTGGAAAATATTTGATTGTTTAGGATACAACACAGCTGTAGTTACAAAGTTTTTTAGCCAGCCCCTAAGCAGCAGACGCCGAGCTTTTTCTGTTAAACTCCGTCATTACGGTGACGGGGCCTCTGGCTGTCCTGACTTTCTGAGCCTTCCCAGGGAAGAAGAACATACGTGATTCTAATCCTTTTCTAACTCATTAATTCAACAAATATTTATTAAACACTGACTGCGTACCAGGCCCTTTTCTAAGCACCAGAGATACACCCTTAGGCAACATTCACAAAGTCCTTGCGATCTTGGTGTGTACATTTTAGTGGAGAAAGACAAAACATATTTACACACAACATATATGTCAAATGTCAGGTGGGGCTACATGCAGAGAAGAATAAAGCGTCCTAAGGGAGGGGAGGGTGAGAGACGGTGCTATGTTTCCTAGGGCAGTAAGGACGGACTCCTCCAACAAGGTGAACATCAAGGTAGTATCTGCAAGACAGCAAGGGAGCGAATCGAGGAGGCAGGTGGGGAAGCGCTTTCCCGGCAGCCGGGGAGGCAGAGCAGTGTGCTCGCCGTGTGTGTGTGTGTGGGGGCGGGCAAAGAGGTCACCGTGGCTGGGGCACAGCGAGGGCGAGAAGGGGAGGCTCAGAGATGAGGTTGGAGACTGTGCCACAGGTGACCTTTTGGGCCATTCCTCCCAAGGTGAGATGGAAGCCTCTGGTGGGTTCAGACCAGAGACGTGACAAGATCTACTTTTCTTCTCTAATCAATAGACTATTTTTTAGAGTCGTTTTAGGTCTACAGAAAAATTGATTGCAAAGTATAGAGTTTCTATGTACTCCTGCCCCCAAATTTCCTCTATTATTGATATCTTATGTTAGTGTTGTGTATTTGTTAGAATTGATGAACTAATACTGATACATTATTATTAACTAAAGCCCATAGTTTATAGTAGGGCTCACTCTTCCCATTGTATATCCTATGGGTTTTGACATATACAAGACACAATCTACATTCATGTTATAAAAAGATCACCCTGGCTGCTCTGAGAGAGGGTGGGGACGGGGGTGGGGCAAGGAGAGCCTGGCGAGGCTGCGGCAGGTCTGTAGGTGATAGGAGGGTGACTTGGCCCAGGGCGGTGGTACAAAGTGGGCAGGTAGAGCTGACAAGAGCAGCTGATGAATTACATGTAAAGAATGAGGGAGAAGAATCAAGGGTGGTTTCAAAGTTTTCACTTGGAGTACTTGGAAGAATAGTCGCTAAGATCGGGAAGCACTGGGGAGGGGTCGGTGGAGGGGAGCAGGAATTTGATTTTGAACATATTTCCTTTGAGATCCAAAGGGACATTGTGGATGGAATGGAATACGTGAGTGGCATTTCGGGGAGCTCTGAGCTGAAGTGTGCATTCGGGGTGGTCAGCGTGTCCACGGTCGACTATGGCACTGGATGAGCTCAGCTAGACAGCCAGCGCACATGGTGAAGAGAAAAGGTGAGAATGGAGCCTGGGGGTCCTCCTACCTCCAAAACCCAGGAAAACAAAGTGGATTCTTCAAAAGAGGTAGAAAAAGAGCAGGCGGGAAGTTGGAGGAGAACCAAGGAGGAATGGCTGCAGATTCGGGAAGAAGAATCGCCTCCGGGAAGACAGTGACCAGTGTGCCAGGCACTGCAGGGATGGGGAGGAGGACGGGCACAGAACTGACCGTCAGCTCTACAGCGCGGTGGCCGCTGATGGCTCCGCCAAGGCGGGCAGGGCACAGGGAAGGGTCTGACGAGAATGGGTTTAAGAAATAGGGAGAAGAGACAGCGAGTTGTGACACCTCTTTTGAGGAGTTCTGAAAGAAAATGGAGTAGAAGAATGAGGCCATGGCTGCAGGGGCTGCAGGGGAGAGGGAAGATTTAAGGATGGGGGATGGACCTCTAAGCATTACAGATCATGCCGTCAGCACCCGGGGGGCACAGCCCTTGGGGAGGGGGCAGAGATTTCATACATGCTATCTTGTCAGCCCACATGTCCCCCTTATCCTTTTGGCTGTAGTATAAAGGGGTGTCCTGTGGCACCAAGCCTGATGACCCCCTAATGGGAATCTCCTGGGGTGTGGCATGGCAGCAGCCAGTCTTCCCAGTAGGGTCAGTTTCTGACCAGCCCCTTGTATGGCCAGTCTGGAATAATTCTTTTCTTTAAAAGAGAATATGTACTTAAAGTAATCCAAAACAGAAAACAAAAACACAATACCTCTTTTGAGGTCTTAGAATGTCCCCTTCACTGTGACATAGTAGTGTCAGTATTGATCACCACACCTTGCTCTGCAGGAGAACTTTATACTCTTCCAAGACCGTTCACAGTCATATTCTATTCAAATCTCTCAACCCCTGGGGTAGGAAGGGTAAGTATTAATATTATTTTCCTCACTCTACAGTTGAAGCCCAGAAATGTTAGTAACTTGGACAAGGTCACACAGGAAGCTGGAATTAGGGTCCAGGTGTCCTATTCCAAGGCAATGATCTTGATTTAATCAGGTTGCCTTGGTGGCCAGCCTGCCCCAAGCTCTGAGGGATACAAGAGAAGTCCTTGTCTACACTGAGGTTCGGGGCAGAGCCTGAGCCTCAGGAGCCCTGTGTATGATCTGTACGTGGAGGTGTGACAGATCCCGTGGTGGTGCAGATGATGCTCACGGTCCAGAAGGCATGATCAGGGAGCTTCCGCCCAGGCAGAAGACCCTATCTAGGGCCTAAAGGGCCTGAGGGCGCAGTCAGGGGAACACCTTCATTGGACATTTGACACATTGGGAACTTGGAGTCCGGAAAGCAGAGTGACAGCCAGCCCAGCGTCTGGTTCCCAGTCCAATTGCCTCTCCTCTTGACAAATTCTCACTCTTCCTGTGAAATTTCTCCAAGTGCTGTTAGCTGTGCTGATGAAAACTTGGCCTTTTAAGTTTATTTTTATTTGTTTGGTTCTTGAGGTCTGTCCCTGTTTCAGCCTCAGGTCCCCCCACCCCCAGGGAGGTTTGCCCCTTCACAGGAGCCCGCCTCCTCGACACTCTACTCTGGGTGCAATCTGGGCTCTGATGGTAGCGCCAACCTCCCTCTCATTCCTAGACTTTTCCAGCTTGCTTCCCGGCCTCTGGGAACACAGGACCTGCCTCCTGCCCTGAGGCCCTCCTGCCCCAGCAAAGAACAGCTGCTTTTTCTCTTGGGGGAAATCAGCACTTAAAATGGAATCGCCCAGAAAGGGAGTACTTTACACTGAGGGCATCTTGAGTCGCTCCCCAGGCTCTTTGGGAGCAGAGCGCCCTGGCTGTAGGCTCCGGATACTCTCTGCCCCCGGGCCACATACCCTCACCTCTCCCTTCCAGCTCCCGGTCGCCTTCTTAGCTCTCTCTGTCTCTCCGCCTCTCTCCTCCCTCCATCTTCTCCAGGCACACCGCCCATCAAAGTAACTGAGTCACTCGGAAAATGTGAGAAATCACTTAATAAAGAACTGCCCCGAGGAAATGGACAGGTAAAAGACTGTAAATAAATGATTTCATCTCATGCTTAATTTAATAAGAACTATGCCCACAGTATCTCTGCTAGTAAGGGAGATAGGCAGCAGATAAGTGGGTGAGACAAGCAAGCTGTCAGCGCTGGGGCATGTAATTGCCACCAGCACAAGCGTCCCTCCCCGATGCACATGGGGATGTGCCAGGGAAAGCAGCTCTCTGCCTTGCCCCACGCAGAGGAGACAGGACTGGAAATCGGGCCAACCTGATGTCAACCCCAGGTCTGTGTGGCTTTGGGTAAATTACTTAGCTTCTCTGAGTTACATCCAGGAAGTAAGGGTAAAGATTTCTCTTCCTTCCTTCCTTCCTTCCTTTCTTTCTTTCTCTTTCTTTCTTTCTTTCTTTCTTTCTTTCTTTCTTTCTTTCTTTCTTTCTTTCTTTCTTTCTTTCTTTTTCTTTCTTTCTTTCTTTCTTTCTCTCTCTCTCTCTCTCTCTCTCTCTTTCTCTTTCTCTCTCTCTCTCTCTCTCTCTCTGTCTCTTCCTTCCTTCCTTTCAGCTATCTCTCTCTGTGTATCATCTGCCAAGTACCAGGCACTATACTAAATGTTGGGGACCTCAATAAAGACCAGTAAGGCACGAACACTACAGGCTGAGGTGAAGTGGCGAGAAGCCTGCAGGGATAGGGCAGGGGCCAGTTCACAGAGGGTCTGATCAATCTTGATCATCGAGAGAGCAGAGGTGATGTTGGCATTTGATAGTATTGTGGTCAGGAATCCTGGAAAGTCAGACACTTGTCCAGCTGATCATTTCTTTTCTCTTCCTCTCAGCCCCCAAAAGTTCCCATTGGAGCCAAAAGGAACCAAAATTACACTTACCAGGGCACAAGTGCAGATCTTGAACAAAAACTGTGTTGAGACACGAAGCGTAGACTCATGAAGCAATGAGCCTTTCTACTTTCCCCTGAGCCCAAATTCAAAGTTTATGAGCTCCCCAACTTCTGCCCGGTGCTGCGTGGAGGAAGCCAAGGAGAGAGGGGAATAACATGACCAGTTTGCAGAGTAACACGTTGTCTAATTTACTTAGTCAGCTGGTCCACCCAGCCGGCTGGAGGAAGACGAGTGCACGCGTATGGCCTACCAACGCGCGTGCTTCCTCCTGCTTCGCTACCGGGCCAAATTAGCAGTCCCTAACTTAAGGCACCCAGGTGAGTAACGCCCCTTGGAGGAGACTGAGGACAAGGGTAGGAGTGGGAGTTACAATGAATTCTCCTTTCTCCTTTGAGGAAACAATGAAGAAATGAAGTCACTGTACTCAAGCTTCTAATTATGAAATCAAGGAGGCTGAGGCACGAGGAAACGATTCTGCTCCTGCTTTAATTAGCCTGGGGACTTAAACTTTGAACTCTTTAGTTATGTCTGGAGACATATATGTAAACATAGACATCCTATAGACAACCCTCTGATAACCCCTGAAGGACTTAGGAAGAAACGTTCACATGTTCACTTTGACACCTACTATCCAGACAACCAGACATCTAGAAAGTCACCACCTCAGACCAAAGCAGAGGCTAAGAATGCAGGACTGATTCTTTTCAAGAATGTATACACTTTTTACTATAAAATTGCCAAGGTTTTTTTTTCTCCTTCCACACATTCTAGTGCAGGAATTGCTTAGTTGTGTTTCTGGTTTGCAAACCCTAAGAGCCTTGAATAAATCTTTATCATTTATTTCTAGCCAAAGCCTGCTGATTCATTTATGCTTAATTGACACACAAATGAGTCAAGTTAAGAATTGGGAAGCCCAGTGAAATACCACGGAATGCTCTTCAGCCAGGTGAGTGCTGACTGAAGTAACATTTGCATCTTTAAAGAATACCACTGCTCCTTACATTAGTTATGAACATATATTGTTTAAAATAGGGCAGTCCAACATTTTGGCTTCTCTGGACCACATTGGAAAAAGAATTGTCTTGGGCCACACATAAAATACACTAATGCAATGACAGCTGATGAGCTAAAAAAAGAAGTTCATACAGAATTTTTGTAATGCTTTAAGAGAGTTTATAAATTTGTGTTGGGCCGCATTCAAAGCCATCTGGGGCCACATGCGGCCTGTGGGTGGCAGGTTGGACAAGCTTGCTTTAAAATAAAGAACACAATAGATGGATATAGTTACAACTGAGAAATAAACTCAGAAACCAAAAGGTGAAATTAAAAACACCTCCCAAACAGAAAAAAAAAAATGAAAGTTAGGAGATAGAGATTTTAGAGATGAAAATGCTGATATTTGGATTAGAAGTTATCAGGAAAAGAAGGAAATAAAAATGAAGAAGGGAAAACATTTCATAAAATAATAGAGATGTATCTCCTAAAGTTAAAACAGAAACAAAAACAAAAACTGAGCAATCTCAGATTGAAAGGACCCATAGAGTGCCAAAGAGGAAAAAACTTTTGGGTAGATCCCCAGAAGGGGGATTGCTGGGTCATATGGTAGTTCCATTCCCAATTTTATGAGGACCCTCCACACTGCCTTCCACAGTGGTTGTACCAGTTTGCACTCCCACCAGCAGTGTACCAGAGTTCCTTTTCCCCCACATCCTCTCCAGCACTTGTTATTCCTTGTCTTGTTGATAACAGCCATTCTCACAGGTGTGAGGTGGTATCTCATTGTGGTTTTCATTTGCATTTCCCTGATAGCTAATGAGGATGAGCATTTTTTCATATGTCTGCTGGCCATTTGCATTTCTTCATGGGAGAAGTGTCTGTTTAGTTCTTCTGCCCACTTTTCAATTGGGTTGTTTGTTTTTTTGTTGTTAAGTCTTATTAGTTCTTTATATATTTTAGATATTAGACCCTTATCTGATGCGTTATTTGCAAATATTTTCTCCCATTCAGTTGTCTCTTTGCCTTGTTGATGGTTTCTTTTGCTGTGCAGAAGCCTTTTAGTTTGATATAGTCCCATTCATTTATTTTTGCTTTTACTTCCCTTGCCTTTGGGTTCATAAAGACTTGAAAACCTTTGTCCGCAAAGACTTATGTACCCCAATGTTCATTGCAGCGCTGGTCACAGTGGCCAAAACATGGAAACAACCAAAGAGCCCTGTGACAGATGACTAGATAAAGAAGCTGTGGTACATATACACAATGGGATATTACTCAGCTATAAGAAAAGATGAAATATTGCCATTTACAACAAAATGGATGGACCTGGAGATCATCATGCTTAGTGAAATAAGCCAGACAGAAAAAACAAAGAACTGTATGACTTCACTCATATGTGGTATATAAAACTGAAAGCAAAGAAAAAAGAAATGAACAAACAAAC